>WOGL01000477.1:0-14605 GCA_015342145.1 Leptinotarsa rubiginosa | reverse complement strand
ATAGAATTAAATACTATGGCATAAATATAATAATATTATGACAAACTCAGAGGAAACAGAAACAAAAAAATTAAAAAGAAAAAAAAAATTAAAAGAAAAGTATATGTGAGTCGAGTATATGCTTGTATAAGAAAAGATGGTGATGATTAGGTTATTCAATGTAGAAAACCTCTTTTTTTCCTTTCTTTTTTTTAGTATATATTAAATTTTTGTGGGTTTTCGACAATGAAACGCTTGAGGCTGTGTTTGAATTTAATAATTGTTTTAATTATTTTCAATTCTACTGGGAGTGGGTTGTACAATTTTGGACCATAGTATAACACGAATCTTTGTATATGTCTCTTCTTATAGAGTGGTATTTTAATGTTCAATTTCTCGATTGCTCTAGTTTTTACTGTTATATGAGTTGGATAGGTACTGAACAAAGGTAACTATATAATGATCTTACGTTAAGTGAATTCGTCTTTTGATATAAATAATCCGTTGAGAAACGTCTGTTTTCTTTTTCAATATTATTTTTGAAATTGAGTTCTGCGCTATTTGTAAACTATTAATGTGGTTGTTGAAAGTACCATACCACCCCATGATGTCATACAATATCTCATAATAGATTCTGCCAAGGACCGATATATTAATAATATTTTTTTTTAGAGAGAATATCTCTGAGAGTATAAAATTTACGCATTAGTAGTCTCATCCTTTGTTATACATATGATACTTGTTTGTCCCATCTCATATGTTGATCTATAACAAGTCCCAGATATTTAATGGATACTGTTTTTTCAGTAACTGGACATTTAGAACTGAAACTATTCGTGCAAGTTATTTTGTGCAATTCAAGTTTATTAATTTGTGGCTGGTCATCGGCATTCAGCGAAAAAGCCATAAGTTTTGTTTTTTTTTCAATATTCAAACTCAATAGATTATTATTCAGTCAGAGAATAATTTTCTTCAGATGTATTTCAGAAGTTTTATAGACTTCATCCCAACTTTCACCAGTGAAGATCACGGCCGTATCATTAGCATAACACACTATATGACCATAAAATTCATTAATCTGTGTTATTGCGTTTATGTAAACAAGAAAAATAATCGGGCCAAGTACTGTGCCCTGGGGTATACCCACATCGATTTGTAATGTTGCAATAAGCTTGCTACCAATTTTAATAGTTTGAATCCGTTCTTTTATGTAATTATGCATATGTTTCAGAGCATGACCTCTGATACCATAATTACACAATTTTTGAGTAGGATTTCATGTGACACAGTATCGAAAGCCTTTGCCAAGTCCATAAATACCGCAAGACATTTCAAAGACTTGTCCAAGGCTCCCACTGTTTGTTCCACGAAATCAAGCACGACATTTTCAGTATTTGATTTGTTTATGAACCCAAATTGTTGCTGTGTTATTACATGATATTTATTGAAGAAATATACTATTCGATTTTTGACAGATTGTTCGAATAGTTTAGCAAAATTATCGGTGACAGAAATTGGTCAATAGTTGCATAAATCATTTTGACTTCCAGATTTAAAGACTGGAGTTACTCTACTAACTTTCCACTAAGACGGTATATTGCCCTTTTTGTAACATAAATTTATAAAATGAACTAATGTTTACAATAGGTATTGATGCATATGCTTTATCAGTTTGCTTGTAATTCCGTCAGGACCTGATGCACTATAGTTTTTAAGCTTTGAAATCAAACATATTATTTCATTTTCTGTCACTGGTTGATTGAATACTAATTGTATTGATTTCCAAATATACAGATCTACCAGGAGAGTTTTTTCTATCATCTAATCATCTAATCAATTAGTGAATTATTAGCTACAAAATACTTACATTCAGAAGAAGTAGAGTTTCAAATGTATTTATTTTTGCATAAAGTAATTCATACCATTTTGACTCAATTCTTAAACATTAGATTTGAAGATAATATTGATGTATTTATATAAAGGCGTTTGTTTTATCCTCAAAAATGTACCCTGGTGGACGCTGACCCACCACAAACGATACGCGGGATGGCGGAAAAGCTCCCATGCGGTTTTTAGTGGTTTGAAACGTATTGGAATAGTCAATAATTTCGAAAAATGGGTACCCCACGTTTTGAAAGACTGACAAAAAAAATTGTCACGTTTCGGGGTATGTTCTTCTTTGCTTTTACGCAATGAAAACCTTCTTTTTTTTAAGCGAATCATCACGTGTTTTGAAAAATGGATGCTTTATGAAATCTGGAGACGTTTAGGACATTGGTTGGACACCGATGAGATACCCAGACATTTCCCAAAGGCGAAAACTCATCAAAAAAAAACATGGTTACTGGTGAGCGGTTGGTGTGATTTACTATAACTTTCTGCAACCGGGCTAAACATCATAGCAGATTCCTATTGTGAGGAAATCGACGAAATATATCAAAAATTGCGTTAGCAGCAGTTGGCACTGGTGAATAGAAGAGGTTTGATCCTGCTCCACGACAATGTCCGACCGCACGTTTCACAAATCACCCTCCAAAAATTGAACGAATTTAGCGTCGTAGTTTTGCCTCACCCACCATACTCCCCAGACCTCTCGCCAACCGACTCTCATCTTTTCAAACTCTCCGATAACATTCTCTCCGCTAGTACCTGTGTCAATCAGGACCAGGCAGAAACGTCCTTTGTCGACTTCATCGAATACCAAGTACCCAGTTTTTATGCTCACAGCATCAGTCGATTTGTGTTACGAGTACGTTGGCAAAAGTGAATTGATTCAAATGGTACTAATTTCAAATGAATAGAATGAGTATACACCGAGGTAATACAGTTTGAAATAGACTCATAAAAACTGACAAAATTTTTGAAACAACCTGATATTCAGGTACATACCTAACTATTCAGGCAATGAATACTTACAAAAGTCATACACACGACTCTGCTTATGTGTTTCCTTCGCACATTGTGGTGTTACGAATAACTGGACTAAATGAAATATTTGCTGTTCAAAATTTTACTATCAACTTTCTGTGTGCAAAACACAAGACTGAAGTTATTAGCCATTCTAAGTTAAACCCTGAGTGCAACGTTCTTAAAGTGTAATGATTATGAAATTGTCATTAAGTGAAACGATAAAAAATTAAACCATTTCAATGTCATTTTTTGTAAATATTCCGGTGAGTTTATTAATTTCCGAGAGTTTTTAATTTTTGTTTGAAATGGATCACTCTTCCACACTTGAATTTCAACACTGAAGACGTCATGACATTATGATTGAAACTTTGGTAATACAATTTAGAGCACTGAGTAACATTATAGTATTGATTTCACGAACACAACAAATATCCTTTGACAGCATCTGTAGATAACTTTAAGAAAAATTCAGTGAGAGTAAAATGCACAATATATTCAACTTTTTTTTAAATCTGAAAATGGAGGCAGACTTCTGACAGATAAGTATCAATTATTTTCAGACTTTTATAGGTTACCGATATAAGTTACTGATACGCATTGCATTTTTCTACAGCAGTGTGAGTTTTTCCATTGGATAAATTGATGGATGTAGCCGTTACTGCGTGGTAAGAAATCATAATGAAGAAAATAGTATTGAAACTATACATTAATGTATTAAACTATATAGTAATGTATACGTTTGAAAATGTCCTTATAGGACGAAACTGCAGTAACGTTAGTTACAAATAAAAGTGGTAAAAAACAGAGAAAGTTTCAATTCTCTCTTCTTCATTTTTCCATTAGTTTTTTTATTGTGAAAAATGAAAATACACAAAATGTATGATGAGCAACACCCTTGACATTCTGCAATATACAATAACTTTTTTCAATATCAGTTATTTTTGCACGTTAGTTAGAGTAATAACTGAAATAATTGAATATTACCTTCAACCAAAAGTATAGTTATGTGTCTATCAAACAAAGCATACGTTAAAATCAATGACAATAACGGAATATACTATATTATTGAGTCAATGGGTATCGGGATGATCAGAGTATAATGTTTTCTCTGTGTGGAAAATATTTGATATGGCCCAAACGTAATAGAATAATATTTGATGTGATTTTTCGTATCAACAAATCAGTAAGTAACTTTTTTTTTCAATTTGCTATTCATTTGTGAGATAAGAAAAACTTTACTGAACCAAGGTTGTTTTGAATTTTGTCATTTACCAATAATTTTCCACTCGCCTTGATGCTGACGCATTTTCAATATACTTTTTCAATTAAATTTTTTTTGTTCTTTAAGATTTCCCGCAAATCTATATACATAGGAACTTTGATACAATTATCCCATATTTGTACATTGGAAATGTAGATAACAATATATAGACGAAAGTAGAAAACTTTTGGCGATTCTCCTTACATAGAGTTCCATTCAATAATTAAATTTTAATACAACTACAATATTGATTTTCGCTGACATATAATATTTGAAAAAAGCACTGTGCATGAAATGTGAAATGTAGTTTGCATAAAATTAACCAAAAAATACTATAGATTTTGTGTGAATATGCGGCTCTGAATGATTAAAACATGGTCTATTTGAAATCCATGGCGATATTATACTCATTTTCAATTTTTATGAAATTCCATATTGATAGTACAGAGCCGTTCAAGTATTACGTAAACACTTTAGGGAGGCGGAGGGGGGAGGTCTTTGCATTGCTTATTTTTTATGACATGGGGGCGAGGGGTCTAGACAGGGATTACGTCAGCAGTTGTTATTTTCGAGACGCTTTTCGAATTTGAAAAGTTTCAATCATCAGCTAAAACTGACCACTGGTTGGAAATTTGATGGCTATCATGTTACTGTAAAATATGTTGGGCCGGGTGAACGAGATCTTCCTGATTTCCCAGACACTGAATGGTATACAGAACATGTGCGTGAAAACCAATACTTGCTTCAAATTTTACAGTGCAGAAACAAAGAGAATGCTGTCGTTTTATCATGCTTTCGTATGGTGTTATCATGCTAAATCGTCACATCGACAAGATCCATAAAAAGTAAACACGTACACTGATATTAAAGTTAGGCCTATAAGAGTCGCTGCTCGTGGTGCTAATTAACTGATGTGCTTTATTCAAATGTGAGAGCACCACGATGTTGAATGGCTCGATCAGAACGGAGTAGACTTTCCAAAATCGAATGAAAGTGATCAGACACATATCTAATGTTATTGAAAACTTAGAGTCATGGATTCTTACTTACTCTTTGTTGAATATCGTGTCAAATGAAGTGCGTTTAAATGAATATTATGTGCGTTTGAATCCTCTATCCTAAATCAATTTTCTTATTTATAGAATCATAACTGCTGCTAGTGAATCAATAAAAAAATACACGAAAAGGAAAATGCATATAACAATGTTTACGTGAGCATGGGAGGGGGGAGCCTTGCTTACTTTTGCTGATAAGAGGGATGGAGGGTAAATAATTTTAATGAATATCATTACGTTATACTTGAACGGCCCTTACTCAAAAAAACAATATACTGAAAAAAATGGAATTCAGTAAGCTTAGACCTAATTCTCATTCAAAACGAAACCAGGCCTAATTTCCTTTATATATTTGCCAATAACTTTATGAGAGTCATTGGAATATTTTAAAATTTCAGCGAAATGTTAAAATTATTGAAAATATTGAAAATTACTGTAGCGGAATATTCAGATGAGTTAGTGAAAAACAGAAAATAGTGAGTAATATGGATCAGTCACGCTGTCCCAAACAATCAACATCAAATTACCAAAAAGTTCGTGAATATCGAACAAACTTCAATTCCACGACATTACTTCAATAATTATGATCAGAAATTGCAACATATCGACAACCTAAACAATCGATCATATGTCTTGGCACAAGCATGTCGCTGGAATTGCAAAGGTTACTTCTCAAAAGCATGAAACACTGTTCCGAACCAGAAAACATCACACACCTCAGCAAATTTTGATGCTTTATGAAGCTCAGATCAGACCTTCTTTGGAGTATTGTTCTCATGTATGGAGCTCCGCCCCCAAACATACCCTGAAGCTGCTGGAATCCATCCAGAAAAGAGCCATCCGCCTGATTGGAGACTCGAATATCACTTGCAACCTTGATAGATTGGAACATTGAAAAAATGTTGGAGATTTGTCTCTCTTCTATAGATACTTTGACGGAAAGTGTTCAAGTGACTTGGCATATTTGATTCCACCAAGAGCGGTGTATATCAGAAATACACGACGTACTGTGGCTGCTCATTGTTTAGAGGTTCAACTCAGTACACCTCGGACTTCACTGTTTAAGAACTCTTTCATATGGAGAACTGCGTTTATGTGGAATACACTTACTGATAACGTTTTTCCAAATGGATTTAATCTCCAGCGATTCAAATCCAATGTGAATCACAGCTTTCGCACAGGCACCGCTCTATGAGCGCCTTGACGATTTTCCTGTAGTGCTTGTATTTTGTTCTCAAACAAAATATTCTGTTTGTTCAATGGAAATTGCTATGACAGAGTATAGATTGAACATTTTCGCAAATAAGAAAGATTAAGCCAAAAATAGAATTATAAAATTTTGTCGTTTTCTTCTCCAGAAAAAAAAATAGAGTCTACTTTTCTGTATCAATTCAGTGATACCCAAAAGTATGCAACCTTATTACAGTTTTACCCTCACTCAATTTCAATCTTTCATGAGATCCCCAAGCACAGACTGGAATATGAATAGTCATGTGAAATATACTATTTTTATTCAATGGATATAAGGAAAACTAGTCCCAAAGTTTGGTAGTTTTCTCAACCTATCTTACAAGTAAGACCTCCAAAACACTATCTACTACCTGATTTCTTTACTATCAGAAAAATCGGTAAATATTTATTGTACCCAAATAAATCGGGATATGAGACCTTTTATTGAAGCAGCGTCATATCACTACCTTATCCATGCAGCGGCGGCGGTCATATTTTGTGTCGAGAAGTATTTATAGTCAGAGGAATTTCCTTCCATTGAGGGGTAAAGCTAGACTATGCCAAGCTTTTCTACTATCGAGCTTCACCTATGCAGATGTCCTATGTGATCCATTTACAACAGGTCAATATAAGCTGAAATTTCAAAAAGTGCAAAACTCGTGTTTGCGAAGGCAGCGTATCTTGCAATATCATAAACATAATATTGACTGGTTGAATATGCAGAACAGGAGAATTTTGCATGCTGATTACTGACTCCACCAAGTTTTTGATTGGGAACTTTCAGACCTTTCAAATATGTGTAGTTTATAATTCTATACCGAAATACATTGAAAAAGTTGGGTAACAGCGGTTTCGAGTAGAATTTAAAAAAATATATACAACAACTACAGTAAAATGACACCTCGTTCAATGAACTTTAGGCTCATCTCAGAGTTATTGGAAATGATCAATCATACATAGGCTCGTACGCACTAGGGTGCGTATATGGAAGAGCAATTAATAGTGAGTCAACACTTAAAAACTGAACTTTGCCTTTCACTTCCACCCGGCCAATTGTAATATTTTTCTTTTTTTTATGTGAAATTACAGCATGGAAATAGTAAATGAATACACCTTTTATTATCACTATCATCATTAATGAATAAACGAGAAATGTTTCCTGAAATATTTCAACATCTCGAATAATCAACACTTGGTTTCAGCAAGGAAGGATCAACGGGTGATATTTTGTAGATGTCAATCTAGTGTGAAATAACTCAATCAAGTAACACTGAGAGGTATGTATGTTACAATTTACCAAATTATGTTTTTTTTTTCAGCTTTTCACGAGTGTCGAATAATGGTTCTCTTTCATATAGCTTCATCCCCATTCATTCCCCAGAAATCAATGCCCAGAACTGGAAACAGTCAGTTTCGAACTGTAATAATCAAGCAGAGGGAAACCCAGGCAACCATTTTCTCTGAGAAAATTAGTATAATAATAATAATAGCGTTTATTAAAATTCTATTTTCTCATATGGTCTTCAACCTTGATCTAGTCTGATTAGTGAATAAATAAATAAAGCCAGATATGAAATATTGTCAAAGCTCACAATTTCGCTGGTTACGTCGATTGAATTGTTTGAGTATCGATTCAGGAAGCATTACGTGTTTGCTATTTCGTTGCCGGAAAAGCAAAACCAGCGTCTCAGAATCGTTGTGGAATAAACTTTTCAGTTTTCAGTTTTCCAAATTAATATATTCAACTTTAATCATCAATATAAGAGAGTCTAACGAAATTTCCTACAGTACTTGTGCATCTCAATTGAACGATTTTGTTGAGTAGGGGAACGAGGGGCTAGTTGTAACATGGGCAAATAGTAATAATACATAGTAACAACCTACTATTTAATACGCAATGTATCATATAAGCGCGGTCAGTTTCCCGCCAGACGGCACAGGAAATGGTGTTGTGCAGGCGCTGCGATAAAACCATGTAACGGACTTTTTTTTTGTTTATACGAAATTGATTATTCAAACTATTTCAAATTATTTAGCAGTTGTTGATTTATACAAATACATTAATATTTGTTTAGTTTGGTTATAATTAACTGTAATTTTACTTCAAGTAAGTGATTTTTTTAATAAAAGTTATTTCAATAAACCTTGCTGTGGGGTATGTTGTAACACTTTTACGGGGCTAGTTTCAACTTGCTAGTTCTATAAAATTACGCGGGACGTACTTATATTCCTCCTTTTCATGTTTTAAATACTTTTTTGTTGAACTTACAACAGATTTACCTGAAGGTCAATCTGACTTTGAGCCGATTCCTGAACCTTTCGGTTTTCAAAATGAGACCAACTAAATAAGACCTCACCCGTAAGCTACACCACGAAAATTGACTAACCGCCCTCAACGTAAAAGAAAATGCTGTGTCCTCACAGACACGCCAGAGAAGAACGAGTTACAAAAAGGATATGAAGAAAAGTTAAATGAGAAAAAAAAACACAAGCGATTAAGAAAGGCAAGATATAGGGCAAAATGACGATGATTAAAGATCGCGAGGAAAACGATAAAAGACAGATAGTTGAAAGACAAGGGATAAAAAAGGAAAAAAATTAAGTTTTAAAGTCTGATTCAGAATTTGAACCCTCGGAATGGTTTTGTTCAGCTTGTGGGGAATCTTATGAAAATTCAAACGAGAAGTGGATACAATGCATCATGTGCAGGATGTTTGCACATCTTCTAGAATGTACAACAGTAAAGATTAAGAACAAAACTTGAAAGACAAAGTTTGTTGTAACGTGCCTAATGTTTATAATGTTGAATACGATAAATTAATCAAAAGTATGGTTACTGAAGTAGTTAAGATTATAAATTACTGTGAGCCTAAATTCCCTAAATAGTTTGAGTAAAGTAAGGACATGTTATTTGTTAACTTTTTAATATTTTTCTATAAGATCAAAAATTAAACTTAAAAGTTTGAACCTGTTTGAGCGTGTCTGAAGTTTTTCATGCCAATTTGATTTTTATAAAATATAAAAATGGTTTAAAATTCCTAATATTGCAATTTGCCCCAAGCACAACTAGCCACAATCGGGGTTGAGTTGTAACACTCGTCAGTTTTTCTTCAAACCCGTTTCTACAAAAAGTCGTTACAGGTTTGAATAAAATTTTATTTGAAATCGATAGTTGAATAGTTGTTGATTGGAATATTACTGCTAGATTTCCTAAATACCAAACAAGTAAGCTTTCATAGTCAAGATACCACAAATTGTTACAACTAGCCCTCCGGTCCCCTAATCGTCTGAATGGATCAATATAAAAATTTCAACCATTCTGAATGTGCGACAAACCTGAAACTAATCAAACATCCTCATAATTCAAACCTTCATTTGAATATTGTATTTCACATCTGGCATTATGAAAAAGTGAAAACCGAAAGAATAAAGCACTCTAACAGTCTAACAAACCGAGAGTCAGTGAAAAATGTATTCAACTGCGATAACAAAATCATGCATGACACCGCATCCTACCGATTACCGAGAATTCTCAATAATGCGAAAATGAACCAAGCACCATTTGTCCACCCGTCAGCCTGTGTGGTACCCGACTTACACAAAAATTAATGTCCGGCATTTTCAGTCACAAAGGAATTTGATTCTTTCCATCGCATTGCCTTCATCGTGCAGGTATTCAGCCGCTAACAAGTGTCTCCAGTTCTCCATAAACAGTGAAATTAATGCCTGGTCCAAGTCTCTTAATGTCTCTAATCTGATGCGCCCGGCAGTAAACTCTTGCGGAATCCCGCGACTATTAATTCCCCGAACTTGCTCGTATATTATACGACACAATGAGTCTTACCAGAACTGAAATAATGATCTGAGATATCAGTTCTTGCTCAATTTGGTCATACACCAAATGTTGGAAAACATCATTATCAGGTCTTTTTTCAAATATCAAGACACCTTTTCAGATTTGTTTCAGGTGCTACTCAATATTAACTCACAGATCGTTCAATGATGAATATTTTAGCTCAATATGTTAAAAGTGCATTTTCTAGTTCTTACTGTTCCTTCGGGTAAACCATATTCCACAATCTGAATAATGAACAAATCTTATATTCAAACACCTTTTTCTTAGCAATAGACTAATTTATTGAATAAATTCAATGAATTTTTCTTATATTTTTTTCAATATATTTTTCTTCTCCAAGTTACCAGTCAATTTTTTTCGGTGAAGAACGTTCATGCCAGCTGAAAATTGACGAGGTCTTATCTTGTACTGTATGATTCCCAGCACGCCTCAAATAAGGTATGAAACATTATTTACTCATCCAAGTTCTATCGCCACTTCCTTTGAGGACAAGATAATTTAGTGTATTGGTGTGACCTGCTCAAACTCGTGTAGTTCGTAAGCAAGTTCATGATTGGATTGATCCTAAAGAAGCATTTTTTGTCTGCCTTGAAATATGTGAATTATCTTGAATTTGAATAACCTTAACTATCACTTCTCCAGGAAAAAATATTTTTTGAGGATCCAGAACGAAGTAAATGTGGATCCTATCTCAGAAAATAGGGCGTTCAATATAGAATATAAATTTGAAGTTTCTTACCTTACGATTTGATCTGCACAATTTTTTTTTCAGAAAAATTACATGTTTCGCTAACAGAGCAGTTTTTTCGTAGTGAGGAGTTAAGTAATTCGGACTACGAAAAAGATAGTGTGATATTTTTGAAAATGGAGTTTGTGAAAATCAAATCGTTAGGTGTAGTTTGTGGAATAACTATGAAACTTCATCAAGTAACGGACGAGTCAATCAGAAAAGTATATGTAGACCACCACCATCAGAATTTGCTTCATTCAACAGGATAGAGAACAAACTACGCACGATGAGAGAAACGTGTGGTTTCCTCAACTCCATTTTTCCATCTTCTGTATTTTCTGATTTTTTATTGCGCTCATAAATACACATCAATACAGCTGTATATAAAATTAATTTCATGTGGATGTACTTGAATTTTATTACTCAGAAAAAAAAATTCCAGCATTACTCGAGTGTGGTTGAAACGAACACGCGTATAATTTTCCGATCATCATACACCGTATAGATACTGAAGTGCATTTAATTACTACCTACCTTTTTGTAGAATCGTGTGAATCATGGCTATTTCCACAATGGAGTTAATTATTTTGGGTTCCTTTTCCTATATCTATTAGGAATTGATATCTATCTGAACCTATCTAAATTCTCATCAGCATACTCTCAATATTTCTGTACAGTAAGAAGATCTATCTTGTGTACTGAAAGTATTCATTTCATTATGTTCCGATCGTTCTGTCTCCTCTATTTCTTTTCCCTTTGAGAAGATGACAAGGTCAGATTCTAGTGAAAAACAGTTTTCTCACCTTATGTGATACCAACTTCGTGAAAATCAATACAGTATACCTACTGTCGTTTTTTTGACGTTATAAACTTTTAACAACATATGACATATTTCCTAGCGAAATTGTTGAAAAAACTGTTACTTATATGGAACTTTTCTCTCAAAACTCAAAACGAAGAAACACTCTGGAATGAAAGATTTGAGAATATTTTTTCATAATTGAAGTTTTGAATTTTACAAGTTCACTTCTTAATTCCAATCCGTGTTACGAATCACACGTTAAAAGGTACTCAATTTTTTTATAATTTGTATACAATTGCTATTTGCTTATTTTTCAACCCATCATCAAATTCATTTTCATTCTAGATCACAATAATTGATTTTCTCAATAAATTAGCGTTCTTGCATTTTTGTCATTCTTTTTTGCCAATTTTTTTGACATTACTTCTCTTTTCAACTAACTCAAAAGAATATTTCGGTTTAATTATTATCAGTATTTTTAATAACTTCAACATTCAATTCTCGTATATTCAATATGTTCTTTCATGGATTTTAAATCTCTTTACACCATTTTAGACAATGGAAGTCCTAAGCAACACTCACCAAAAATCATTTTCAAGTTTCATATAGGTGGGCGCAAATGATGCAGGACTATTCTTGAGTTCATAACAGTTGTGAAAATTTTATATTTCAAATGTAGGTTTGAGTTGAACAAGTCATTAATTGGCCTTTGAAAAATAAATGATTCAAGTTTTTGTATTGTCCACATTCACTGTTGTGTGCATTATGTTGAGTTTGTTGAGTTCCGTTTTGGTTTGTCAATGTCTTATTTTCATTCGGTTGTAATGTGATGTTCATCTTGTACGGAGATCTAAGGTTTATAAGAAATTATGTTCGTATTTGTTCATATACCAGAACCATTTTTCCCCATTTCGAGTATTCCAAACTACCTCACATTGTGTTTGATTTCAGATTTCAATTCATGTTTGATCCATTTTCAGATTCATAGGTGATAGGTATAGTAGGTTTCACGGTATATGGTGATGGTTAAACGATCATAATAAAACCAATTAGACTCTTGAGTTGTAAAACCTGAATCAAATGAAGGAAAGAAAATAACAATATTACACTACACTAAACTACACAATGACATTTTACCCTGTAATGTATTTCTGTTGATACTACACTACACTACACAATGGGATTAAAACAGCCAATATCATTTACAATGAAACATCTATCATTCAACTATCCATTCAAATCTCAGCCTATATGGGCAAGTTTTTCCGGTCTACATGAGTATGGCCAGGTATTCATGCTAATTCAATATTTATATTTTCATTGGCTTCCGTTAGTGAAGTAAACAGTAATGTTTATTCTGTTGATATAAAAATATGGTCTATTTCATTTTATTTTTGATGCTTCAATAATCTTCCAACCATTATTCGTCTTCAATTTTACAATCTTCAATCTCTTTCATTACATGTATGTATAGATTATAGAATATCCAAAATCAATAATTCTGAAACTGCTTTTAGCTAAAAGACAAAAGTTTTTCTGATCTTTAATGGAATGCACATTCCTGTTACTTCTTTCTAAACTAAACAACACTACTTTCCGCTACTTCAGGAAGAGTCACGTCTATTTTAAAAAGATAATTAAAGTGTATTGTAACTAACCGCATATCGCGGCAACATAAATCAATTAGTCTATAACCGAAATTGACGTGGAGCGCGCATCTTCGATTTCTTCAGTTCCTTCAATCATTAGCATACGCCGATCGTTTCTTGTTTTGGAGGAGACTGAGAAAACAACATGCTAGTTTTTCCCACCATCGGTCATCATATGAGCATTTTATTTCTATTTTGTTCGGATGATTTAATAGACAATCGCTTGCGCAACATGAGCAGCGGACATTATCACGTACTGGATGAGCTTTTACATACAACATTTAATTATCCTGGCGAGCTTGTAGCCGCCGTTGATCACCCACCGTTGTTAGGCCAGCGGTACTCCTACTTATTCGTACCATTCGTACTTTTGTTTCTCATTTATTAAAAAAACTGTTGCAGTTTTGTACATTTCAGTGTGTTTGATGCAACTTCATTTCTTATTTATTAAGGGATTTCAACCATTTTTTTAAATTGTCAAGTAACGATAGTTCTATGAATTCAAACTTTCTCAGCCGAAGATAACACTGTGAACGCTATTTTCCGGGTACTTTAGCCGTAGTCTGCAGGTTTTAATGCATGCCGTTTCGACTACTACTGCGGTGGACATTATCAAAGGCGATGTGGTAACAATCACAGTGTCCAAGATGGTGCTCGAGCTGTTGTTCCCGTCGTTTCGACAGCATGATAATCCTACTAGGGAATGATTTTCATTATGTTTATTTCAAGTTTCAGTACAGGGTATTTTTTTTTAAATCGATTGATTCCTTCTTTCTTTCATATTTTTTCTATAAAGATGAAGAAGAAGAAAGCCGAAACCGTTTTTGTACAAACATTAATCTGTTCTAAAATTATATCCCTTCCAATTTAAACAAAATTCCTATGGCTGCTATTTGATCTAATAAGCGAATGCATGTCATCACGAACTGTCATCGATGCCATGAGAAGATTCAACTCATCCGTGATATGAAGTCATAATTTTATGAATGAATTAAGTGCGTCATCTTATAATACTATGGGCGGTTCGACGTGGGTGCTTTGTTCACTCAGTCAATCGGCCGATGTGTGAGGCAATAGTTCAAGCCGCAGGCTGAACGCTCGATTTTCATTTGCTATCGTCCAACCCGTGTTAG
>WOGL01000476.1:0-14654 GCA_015342145.1 Leptinotarsa rubiginosa | reverse complement strand
CAAAACCGATCTTCGACCTTTCCCCAATTCGAAACAAATGAATAAACAAACGATGATCAACGTCCACCTGTCGTGCTGAGGATATCATTAAAATATTCTCATATACTAAAGCGCGCACTTGACCCGAATGGTTGCTATACCATAACAAAAACAACGCGAACAACGAATTAGAAATGAATATATTCTCTCGCCGATCACGTGGAGATTCTAAAAACACAACCAATTACATGTACAGATAAAGATGAAATACGGCAAAGTCACGGAGCGAACCTTAAATGGTCGAAGGAATCGGATTCGACATGTGTCGATAGGCACCTCCGAGCTAATTGCCTTCTTCAGATTTCTACTCGTTCAATTCATCATTTCTATCACTCCGATATGAAATGAACATATCTTGTTTAAATTGAAAGGGGTATATTTTTACGAAATATAAATTTTTGAAAAAAAAATGTTTGGCTTTCTACTTCTCTATCTGATCCAATTCCAAAACGAATGTTTGGCGTACAAACTAAATACAAAAAAGTGGTTTTGTAGTATTTTTGAATATAAAGATGGAACTAGAGAATTTTTACTTCAGTCGTGTGGTCTAAAGCACACTCGCTTTTTCATTTCGTGTAATTCAGTGTTCATATGACATAAAGTCGTAATAAAATTAATGAATTGGGTGATTCTTCTTGTAATGTTACCCAGATTGGTGGTGAAGAGCCAATAAGATAAGTGTTTCATTCCGAAACATCTATGTCCATCATTGAGGAAGAAAATGTTCCATATGAGTGAAATTTTATCTCTTTCATATACTGAATTGTGTAGCAATCCTGTGAATGATATCTGATTCAATTCCATAACGAATGTATGCCGCACAGACAGAATAAGAAAAAGTATTTTTTGTATAATTCAATATTAATATAAAAACATTGTTTAGAAAGTATTTTTCGTTGGTGTAAGTAATTCAATGTTTATATGAAAGTAGTTGTTTGTATCTCAAAGAAACTTCTATGTATCTACACATCTTTGTAAGAAGTTTATTTTCAAATTAATTATGATACAAATGGCCGATACTTGATGAAAATCCATTACAACGTATTCAAAAAACATACTTTATTGTGAGATTTCCACTCGAAAGTTTACAAAACCGCGACAGCATCTTCGGGCGCCACAATACTCATTGTGACGACCAATCGTACTCGATGATGGAAATATTATTTTTGTTTAGAATTAATCAATTGATATTTTCTCCTCAAACAAAACTCTTTATAAACTCTTTCATTTTTACACGCTTTATATTAGCTTCACCTGTATGTATGTATATTTGTTTGTATGTATGTTTCTTTGTTTGTAACTTTCAAGCTGGGGATCTGTATTGACAGAATTATCGGCATTATTTCTTGATCTATTCGCGGGCAGATGCCGCTGTACGTAACTCTCGACATTATTGCTTGATCTATTCGCGGGCAGATGGCGCTGTACGTAACCTCCTTGATAGGTTGTTGAAAAGAAAATCAAAATAAATAAAATATAATTTAAAAAAAACTAAAAAACACGCTTTTAAAGAAAATCGAACTAAAAAGTTGAAAATATTTTTTTAAATAAGTTTTAAACAATAACGATCGAAAAATACTAGTATTATTGTGAAAAAAGCATGGACGCTTTGTGCCATATTTTTTGTATATCTAGCGCCCACGCCTTTTTCACAATAATACTAGTATTTTTCGATCGTTATTGTTTTAAGCTTATTTAAAATTTTTTTAACTTTTTATTTCGATGTTCTTTGAAAGCGTGTATTTTAGTTTCTTTAAACCATATTTATTTTTAAAATAAATAACTCAAGACGAGTTTTTCACAGCGATTTAAATTCAACGTAAATCACTAGTTTCGTACAGGCACCGTTTTTAGGTTTTATCGATCTCTGCTTGGGGATATCCATTGAAAAAATCCCTGCCGTTTATAATACACTGTATGGTTGATTTTCGTTAATTTCTATACAATTTTACTTGATACAAACCAACAATTAGTCTGGTTCGCGATCAGACCACATCGACCTCAGACAGGTAGATTCGCGTCTTCGGTTCATCACAGATTAAATCCTTTATCCAGGCTCTAAATCCAATAACCATTGACAACCTCAATATACTTGGATACTTTCTGCTTTTCATCATTTCATCCGGGGTCCATAGATTGGCCTCTTCAGAGTCCAATATCACAGTTATTGGATACTTGTGCTTTATTATTATTATTATATCGTATGCTAGTGATTTGTTACTTCTCTTGTCATTGACGATTATTGTCTATCTTCGAAACGCGTTCGTATCTCTTCTTCTAAGTTTGACAGATATCTTCTCCACTGTCGTTCAGTCGTTATCTTTTCTTAAGAGATGAGCTCGATCTAAGGACAATTTGTTCAAGTTTATTGACTTCGGGAAAATCAACCTTCTCAATTCCGTTTTCTATCCTTTCGACACATTTTTCGTAGTCTCAAATACAAGTTCATCTACCATCAGAGCCGTTATCGCTATATGATGATCCAACCTTAAGACTTTTTGATTTCGAAAACATCGCTTCTACTCAAATTCTTCATGGGTTTGGGAATTGACCTAAATTTATTAATCTTTCAGTACCTGCGTCAATTTCCTTAATTTTTAACACGCGTGTCACTAACCTTAGCATCATCCGAACAGAAGATGACTTAAACTGTTGGGGTGATGAATGTTCGCTCATTTTCCTGATAACCTCTTCCGCAACAACTTTGTGTTCCTTCCCCAAATAATCTTGAATTCCTCTCACTTAGCCGCTGAGTATTTGAGCTTCACCTTGAACTTCTTTGACTCCACCTCGAACCTGGTATTTTTACCTTGCTAGTATTGTGCTCTATGAACTCAAGAATATTTTCGATGTCATCTCGGAGTGAATACCTCGCATATTCAAAATATGCACCAATCTTCTTCCTTCAGTATTTCTTATCCCACTTCTGTCTCCAATGTTACCCCTAACGTGGCTTCCTTTAGTGATTTGCACATTTATTAATATTTTATTTTTCAATTACCACAAAAATAAACTTGTGGTATTTAAACTTACATAACTTTTCCACGTAATACTTTTGGCTCTGTTTCAGTACTTTCATTAATTGTTGATACTAAGTGATGCACTTGCCCATTCGCAACTTTATACTTGTAGTAGACATGTTTTGCATTTCCGTAGAAAATGTACCTTTTTATCCAGTTTTCGGAAAAGTCACGTCAAGACCAAATCGATTTACTATCATCACTATCACCTATGTCGAAACTTCTCAACCGTTCAATATTTTTATTCAATAGTTAATCAACCAGATCAAGATAAGGGCACAACCTGCCATTAGAATAATGGCGCTGTTCCAGACAGCTTTTCGACATCACTCTAGTACATTTTTGATATAGGTAATAACGATACGAATTTTGCAACCGAATCGACCTTAATTCACAATTATTGTAAATTATCACATTACGCGGTGAACTATCATACTAATTGAAAGAATGGAGAGATTGTTGAGCAAGATAATATGATTGCACTGTGAGAAATCCTTCGTTTTCAATGCTTCATATTTGTGTAATATCATTTTTCAACAACGAGAAGAGGTGAAATAATTACAGCTTGGGTGACAATGATTTGTGCGACAATGAACAAATTTGCAAAAAACGTCTATACATTTTTTTGTACATTGCATTCATTACAGAGATATTACAAAACAGTTTTGTTTTTGCACATTATCTGAAAATGTAGAATTAGGCTAATTCATTTGATGACACCTGTATACTTTTAGTTGTGTAGAGTGAATTGAATGATCTTAATTAATGACATTCACTTAATAAATAACCGTTATCAACATTTACGAACTGGACAGAGACAACATGCAATTATTTCGCACAGGCACCGCTCTGAGAGTGCCTTAAGTTTTTTTCTGTAGTGCTTGTGTTTTGTCTTTTAAAAAACTCAAATTACTTCGAAAACGAACTATCGTCATACTATTTTACTAATATAATGATGATTAATAAGAAGAGTCCATCAAGTATTAACACTGTTTTATTGATTAAATTGGTTCGAGTAACCTTAAAATATATTTTAGTTATATTCTGTACAGCTTTCAATGATTCTAATATATTACTTTTCTTAACTGATAATAGGATTTTAATTCACTTTATTTGATGTTCTATTCCTTCCAAAATATATTATACTTTAGAAACCTCAATCCATTTTTATTGATTGGTGATTTTCTTCAGAAAATTTCATATTCACAAATAAATAAACTCTAAATAAGAGAGGAAGCTAATTCAAACAAAATATTATTTAGCATGGGATTATATACGACATGTGTTAGTGCAGGTTTCTTCACTGAAGATATTCCTGCGTATGCTGTTGGCGATACAACTGCTGCAAGATTTTCAATTATTGGAACACACTTGCAGACCGGTTTCGGGCTGGCCTGAACGAATTGTTCAGTTAGATGATTTGATTTATAGCCAGTCTTCAAGTATGCCCACTGACTATATGTGAAAATTTTTCTTACCTTATACGAGGAATTGGGCAAATTTCGGATATGTGGTTGGTTACCTCGTTCACAGGCAGATGGAGCAATGACAAACCTGTTGTTTGTTGTCCGCTTCAGCCTAGTTCGAGGAATGATACTCTTAAGGTATTCGATTTTCAATTATTGGAAACCATCGACTTTATGTTGATGATAGACACTACCTTGCACTGATGAGTGGCCAAATAGCCCGAAACCGATCTGCAAGTGTGTTCCAATAATTGAAAATCTATTGCGGCAGTTGTATGGCCAACAGCATATGTAAAAATAACTTCAGTGAAGAATCCTGCACTGTGGTATTATCCAGGAGAGTAGATGTTTTCTGATAGGTGTTAGTCTATCAACCTACAGTGTAGGGAGTTGAGACTGGCCTGAACGAATTGTTCCTTCAGATGATTTGATTTATAGCCCGTCTTCAAGTATGCCCACTGACTATATGTGAAAAATATTATTCATCAGAATATAACTACATCACCTCTAAATGCATATTCAAGCACAAGTGCAAATATTCCAACAAAATACAAACATAAAGGTTGAATTGGCGAGTTCCACATCTAGAAGTCACGTAAAAATAACACTAATGTTTACGTCGAAATCAAGGCCTACATAGTCATCAAAAGTTGATCAATTCCGAAATCTTTAGAATGATCATCAGTTCAAAAATCGTTTAAATGAATCAGCATTCAGATATGCGTTCCTGACATGGTTCAACCCGAAACGTATCTTGCTTGAACCAATGAAATAAAAAGAATAACAAGTTGTACAACCGCCCTTCCTAAAATTTACCGCCTATATTACATTCCACGATAAATACACTTTTGGCCTTCTGTGGTTGGCGACGAAATAATTAAAGAGTATGAGTAAAATGAAAAATGAGAAATGAAACTGAACGGCTAATGTAATCAATCATTTTCAGTTCAATGTATAAGTTTGAAAATGTCCTTATAGGACAAAACTACAGCAACGTTACGGCAGTTTCCTTATATAACACCACTGTAAGCCTAATGTAATCAATCATTTTTACTTTAATGTATAAATTTGAAAATGTCTTGCAGTAACGTTACTGCAGTTTCGTCCTATAAAGACATTTTCAAACTTAAAAATTAAACAAAAAATGATTGATTACATTAGCCCTTATATAACACCACTATAGGGCTAATGCAATCAACCATTTTTAGTTTAATGTAGAAGTTTGAAAATGTCCTTATAGGACGAAACTGCAGTAACGTTAGTTACGAATACAAGTGATAAAAAACATAGAAAGTTTCAATTCTCATTTTTCATGATGATTTCCTACCACGTAGTAACGGCTACATCTATCAATGTACGAATAAAAAATTCGAGGTTGTGAAAGGATTTAAATTATTAGACTAAAATCGTCCAAAACAACACAACAAATATTCATCAAGTCTATGAAGATTCACAAGAACATATGATGAATTCCAGAAATTCTGCACCGTAAAATTTATTGAGATTTTAGAAGACCAGTATAAGAAGACCGATAGAAATGTTTAGTAAAACAGTGATCACTACTTCAAAGAAGATTAGTTGAATTTCTTGTCTTCTTTTGATTTCCTCCGGAATCTAAACAAAGCCGAGAAGAATGTGGTTTCCCTTTGCAGTGACTAAATGTTTAGTGAACTTTTGAATGTCCTCCCTCTTCTATGATCCGTTTCTAATGCTTGAACAATCTTACAATTCAACAATTTTTAAATTGATTTGCTTGCATCATTTCTGCAAGGATGAAGATACCCAGTAAAGAAAGGATTGAAATCTTTGATATTACTTTTTAGGAGAATTGGCAACTTGGTTCTTACTTCAATCAATACTTTTTCGAATTTTCCGAAAATTACTAGTGATTATTTTCCCTCTTTCCATTCGGTTAACATAACTTTAAATTTACTTCCGAAATTGTACGCTGAGAACATATATTACACTATTTTCCTGAAAGTAGATCTGTGATCAATTCTTCGTATAGTCTCCTGTGTTTTAATTCTCCCGGCTGGATTGTAACAAATAACTACCTACTTACCTGAAGAAATTCAAGGCTTTCTGGAATTACACTGAATTAATCAAACTAACCTGTATTTCACTTTAAATACAACAAATACTTCAACTATTATTCGAATGTCTATCGCCTTACTAGATCGCTTCGCATACCGCACTGTAACTTCCACTTGGCTGTGTCGATATGCTCGTGGCTAGCATTATATATCGTAATCCAATACGGCAGAATATTCTTCGAAGTTCCATGGAAATCGGTAGCATTATTCTCGCTCCATCTAGAGCGGGAGCGAACATCGTACATTCGCGCGCTGTTAGCTACGTCACGATTGGTTTATGGCTACTAGTGGCGGCCGGCGTTATTTTCTTTCGGGCATGATTTACAAAAATTGAAAACCGGCTTCAGTATGTTGTACACCTAGATGAAAAGAACTGTAACAACAATTTTCTATCTGAAACGACCACAAATGAAGTAGGTATACCTCAGGGTTCCGTGTTGGGCCGGTACTGTGCTTCATGTCAAGAAGAGTACTTCGACCACGCCACTGAAGATGACTGCCGCAGTTGCAGTTGAAACGTTTGGAGAAGACAACGGCAAAATCCGGAAACCAATCAAAACAGAACTACTATAGTTTGAGGCGAGATTTTTATAGTGTATTTCAGGTTTCGAAAAGGATTGTTTTCCGAAACGTTAACCACTTAAGAAAGCTAAGTGGTGATATTTAATTTTTTTAATTGATTTTTTTAATTTGTAGGCAAAATTTATGATTACGACTAGTTACTGAGTAATTGGACTTTCCAGTAGTTTATATTTCGGGGTGAACTTTTCAGTTTACCCTTTACTACACTTCATCAGATTCTCTATCGAGTTAGCTTTCATTTTTTCAGATTGTGGAAGGTTTAAAAAAACAGTATACAAAATTTGGTGGAGATATTTTTATCAATGAAATATCACTAAAATCGAACGACAGTAGATGTTCGATAAAGTTTTAGGTACAGAATATACTCCATGTGAACAACTGACCTTATTTGGAGTTGTTCATCATAAACAAATTTGCTTATATTACTGAATAATTTTACTTCTATATTTTGCTTTGTAATAAATAGTTTTTATATCTAGGTGAGTACAGATGTGTTTCACTCCTGATCACTCTTCCAGCATTCGGCCTTTCAAATGTACAAAAAATAATTATTTTGTAGGAAATGGTCCCGCTTTCAGTTGTTCTGTCCAACTTTTTCACAAAATACTGACTATGTTATCAATACAAAAACATCTAACAGGTAATGAAAATACTCAAATTCGTCCTAATTACAATACATATTATTGATATGTGTAATGTACAATTAACAATCAACCTGTTATAATTACCATTGTATTCTTCAAAATTACAATTTGATTCACCTGGAGGCGCCCATTTTACCTTTGGGGCAGATAGAAGTAATTCCATAATGAGTTTTTAAGTTAAGTATATAGTTTATGTGAAGTCAACTCGAGTCTTATGAAAACTAAATAGTTACCGAACGTCGGCAGTTTCTTTGTATGGCATGGGCGGCGTGGTATGTTTTTTCAATATAAATTTTATTTTTCTAACCATTTTATTTTGTCTAACCATTTTTGTAGTAGTTCCCATCGAAATTTTCATTTGTTGAGAATCAATTATAGAAGAACGATGGATTTTTAGCAAGTTATCACTTACAATTTCTCACGACTCACAATCAAAAGGTCATAAGTTCGATCCCCACCTTGACCAGATATTTTTTTCGGAAAAATTCATCAAATTGAAGTTGGGATGACTCTGCAACGTTACGTACTAAGAGAAGTTTTTAATGCAGCGGACGAAAAATGTTAGCAATACTTGTCGGTGGAAGAAGCACAATGTCCCATTTACGAGTCAAATAATTTTTTTTTTATTGTGAATGAAATTGTGAAACGTGAAAAGAAAGTCACAATTTCATGAAACAGTTAATTGGATGGATGAACAAAATCAATACATGTGAAATGTCATTTGCCTATCTAACTATACTCAAATTGGAAAGTCATCCAAACTGTATTCCCAAAATAAAGGAATCTCAAAATTGTTTTGTCAAAAAAACAACTTATTAATATATAGGTACTTCAAACAAATTAACTGCCGAATCTGTTACGATTTCTCTTTTTGCCGTGGGTCTCTCCACTCACATAATGTTTCTATAGCTCAGAAGCGGTTCATTAGGTAAATGGTTGGTATATCAAGTTGGGTTAGCTGCAAAATATATTTTGTAAACTGTTCCTTGCCTGTATATTTTAGAAATCTACTTTTATGTTTTCCTGGACCAAGGGAAATTTTAAAAAATCTGATTTTTCAGCAATCACAAGGGAAAAAAGTGACTTCTACGTCCTATAATGTCATAATAGTGATAATGATCTCCTGAGGATGCTAACTTGGTTGGCGAAAATCTGATTTCATTCAGAAATCACACGGCAGAAAGTGACTTCTACGTCCTATTTACAAAAACAGTCTTTTACTAATTTGGGACTAATGATATTTTATAAATTACAGTTTTTGTGTGCGTGCATGAGACTTCAATAGCCGTTAACTTGCATACGTATATAAATATAGTTTTTTTTTATTTCAGATCATAGGTTTTAGTATTAGTAATTTTAGTGTTGACGTACATTTTGACTGTCCCTATACAACTTGGTTGGCAAAAATAGAAATAAAGTATTGTTATTATTAAGCTTTCTGCATTCCATTTAATATAGTTGTGAGATTCGAGACGTTCGCATCAGGAAAGTGTAAGTGAAAAAATCACATTCCGCATTAACGCAATCGATAAATAGATTTCCATTCCTTCACAGGTGTGTCTTCAACCTTGTGACGCAACAAAAATATTTAATTTTTCTTCTTGTACCGATCCATAGCACAACAACTAGTTAGATCCTCACCAACAGTAACCGTAACGAACATTGTAACAATCTCAAACAAAAAGCTACACGTTCACTTTTTGAGCACACATAAAAAATGCAACTGTAAACCGCATTAAAAAAACTACTTCCTCTAGCTAGGCAAACGTCTTCGTTTTGTCTTTACGAATGACATAACGAGAACCACAAACATTACGCGGTTATCGATTACCGACACATGAATAAACACCATTGCCTCGATTATCTAACTTCAAATAAATCGAAAGTTATGTTATTTTGGTGTCGTTTCAATTCGCACGCGTATGTTAACGGGCGACAATGAACTCCAATCGTAGATCGACGTTTCGGAAAATTTATGCAAATATATGCTCGACTGAGTTACATAAGTGCATTCGTTCCAGATACCTCATTTCTGTTAGTAGTACATTGAATCATAGCTGAGAAACTAGTAAACTATTTTCTTTATGACACAGTCACTAGACTTGATACTAATCAAATCGATATTTTAGGCGACTTGGATAACAAATTCAAGAAAAAGACAGGTCTGAAAGAAAAATCTCAATGCCGTTATTCTAATTTTTGAATCAAGGTAGTCTTTTCAACAGATAGATATCTCACTCGAACTAAAAACCAAACACTTCAAAACTCGACAAAAATCATTTAGCTGTACCTTTCAATAGAGCAAATGTCTTCTCATCTCCTCTAGATGAAGAAAAGAGAATTGAACCATTCTATGATTTTTACCACTTTTATTTGTAACTAACGTTACTGCAGTTTTGTCCTATAAGGACATTTTCAAACTTATACATAACTAAAAATGATTGATTACATTAGCCCTTATATAACACCACTGTAGGTAATAGAGGTACTTAGCTTAATGGAGTACCTGAATTTTGTTTACTTGTGACAATGTGGATATGCCAGTTTACATTATTGAACCCAGTTTACATTATTGGACATTAAACCATCAACACACATACGTAGGGTGAGGACCGAAGAAAATATTGCGGCTGTATCCGCCAGTGTTCGTGATGACCGTGAAATGTCGATTCGCGGCCGTTCGCAGCAATCGGGCCTCTGTCACTCCATTACGTGAAAAATTTTACGAAAGGATTTGGGTGTAAAACCTTATAGGATACAGCTGGTGTAAGAATTGAAGCCACACAACCTCCCACAACATTTGGTGAATGGGCGCTGGCAAAGTTGGAGGAAGATCCACATTTTTATCGAAAAATTGTGTTCAGCGACGAGTTTCATTTCTGGTTGAATGGATACGTTAACAAGCAAAATTTCCGCATCTGGAGTGAAGACCAGCCACAAGCATTGCAAAAGCTACCGATGCATCCCGAAAAAGTCACTGTTTGGTGTGGATTATGGGCCGGTGGCATCATCGGGCCGTACTTCTTCAAAGAAGACAATGGCCGGAACGTTACTGTGAATGGCGAGCNTAAGAGCCGCCTTCGGTGAACAGTTTATCTCACGTTTGGGGCCCGTCAATTGGCCGCCTAGATCGTGTGATTTAACGCCTTTGGATCATTTCTTCTGGGAACATGTTAAGGCACATGTCTATAGGGATAAATCAGCAACGACTGACGCTCTGGAAGCCAATTTTCAAGCATTTATACATAAAATACCGGTCGATATGTTAGAGAGAGTGTGCCAAAATTGGACCTAGCGCATGGGCCATCTGAAGCGGAACCGCGGACAACATTTGCATGAAATTATCTTCAAACATTAAATTATATTGATCGTTCTATCGATTCCAATAAAGATTTCATCATTTTTTTCTAATTGTTTGTGTTGTTTTCAAAATCAAATCCTATACCTCTTAAAAAATCACCCAATAAAAGGGCTAATGTTATCAATCATTTTTATTTTAATGTATAAGTTTGAAAATGTCCTTATAGAACGAAACTGCAGTAACGTTAGTTACAAAAAAACTGGTAAAAAAAATGGAAAATTTCAATTATCTTTTCTTCATAATGATTTCCCACCACGTAGTAACGCCTACATTCATCAATTTATATAACGTAAGAAACAAATATTAAAGGTAATAAAACCCTATCTAGTAGACCGAGTGGAATCTAAAGTACCAAACATTTTGGTGCTGTTGCGGCAGACATCATCAGAGGTATGTACATTGATTGCAAAGTCGACTGTCGTTGCATTCGACACTGCCTATCAGCCTGGATTTTGTTCTCTCTAATCGTGACTCCGGCGGGAAAAGCCTATGTTTCTATAAGAAACAAAAAATTTAAATTTGATAGTTCGGATTGGAACATCTGGCGTAAAATGTATGTATTGAGGACACTTTTTACAACATCAGAACAAAATAATGGTCTCTCGAAGGGCGTTTCGCCAACCAAGTTAGCGTCCTCAGGAGATCATTATTATGAGTGATCAGTCATAATAATCATAATGATCTCCTGAGGACGCTAACTTGGTTGGCAAAACATTTTATTTGAAAAACGTATATTAAACTCGAAGAACATTCGTATTTCTGCATGCTGACTGTTTCTGTAACTTTATTATCCGACTAGACCTAAGCACTTTCTGACTATTTCTATACAATGGAAATGGTCGATTAGAAAAAAAAGAATTGAATTTCTTCAAGTACCTAGTAATTGGTTACCTTGTAGTTAAAGTTGCAGAAAGAGACAAAAGGCGAATCTCTTTCAGCAGTCGATGTAGAAGCTTCGCTTTACAACGGACCGCCCTTGGGAGCCACATTTTTTATTGATTAGTGTGCTAATTTTGAGTCTTTTGGTGATTCCATCTTGGCGAAATAAGATATTTATTTTAACTCAGTCTTGTGGTTTAAAGACAGTTTAGTCCAACAATTCTTCTAGCCTAGCGTCACTGACGAGACCTACGACAGGGCGAAACAACGTTGTCTAGTATTAGATCCGGAATGCTTTGTTTCTTGGCTCTGGGATACACAAGTGTTCATCATTGTGAATTTCTATTTCTTTAAAAAATTGGCATATTCAGAAAATGTTCTCCATATGGCTTTTGGCGTTATATTTTTCAATGGAAAATAGAATTTATTGACTTCATGATATATTATTACTACATTTGTAGCAGGTCAAAGAAGATACAGAATTAAATGAACTTTTCTTAGAATTTTTCGGAAACTTTCAGTTCTTATCGAGTTCTCAAGCTTGATAATCGTATTTTTGTTATTGAGGAGAATAGTTCATCATGTGTCGAAGATATTTTCCGGATTTGTTTATACTGGTCTGCAGGTTTTCATGCCTGACGTTTCGTCTACGAATGCGGTAGACGATGAGGGAAATGAAGTAATTTACTTCTCACCACACCACGGATACTGGGTAAGTTTTGTTTATTTTTCCAAAAAATGTATTTCAAAGATTTTTTTTATTTTGACAAGAATTACTACATAACACATAAAAATAACAGCTCGGCATTGAATCCAACAGCTTGTAGTGAATCAAAATGCAGATCGAACACATCGCCATATTTTAGATAGAGTTTTTTTGAGAAAGTGGAAGACTAGCAGATGATAGGTCTAATATCAGCATTCAAGGATTAAATTTGCACTTTAAAATGTCAAGCTAATCAAACATTTTGTGGGTCACTATTTAATATTGTTCACAATTTTTTCTGAATATATCTGGTAAGGTTTTTGAATACTCATCCACTGGGTGTTTCTGAAGATCCGGGCTGGTGGGGTCAAACTGAAGTTTTTTCGAAGTACAAATTGTTTTAAATATCTCCTATTAGTTACATAACTAGTCTCCTTTTAGATTGTCCTTGACAAGGACTATTTTTTATTCTGAAGATTGGTCAAAAAAGTATGAAATTATATTCAACTCACTTGAAAAGTTGGGTATATCAATTACTTGAAACATTACCTTATAACATCTCAAGTATTTATACACCAATTAGGAATAAAAAAATGATATAATCACATATTCATCAAAATCATCGAGGTATATTTCATGACACGACATTCGAAAACATGATCCGACAACGTATATCACTCTACAACAAAAAACTTGTATGTGAACTGTTCATGATCTTCTTGAAGCGCCATGACGTCATATTAATCGAGTATAGAATGAAATAGCCTCGATGAAATGAAGTTCCGCATTTTTTGGCAGTAATTATGTACCATGGCTAGTTTTTTCACAGTCACGACGTGAAGAAGCTTCTGCAAAGTGGTAGCCATTCAACTACAAAGATCTTATCTTCCGTTAGTCGAATAATTTGAAGATATCGGGCAATTTCAATGGGTTAAGATTGCTGATTATATCGAGTAATTTGTTCTTAGATGAGATCATCGCAAACTGAGACATTTTGGAACCGTTAACCTTGTGAGTGGAAAAGTATTTATAAATGTCGAAGATAAAAAACTTCGGATATGAACGTGAAATCATTGGTAATCTGAGGAAGCTTACAAATTTTTGTTTCGAGGCTGTGAGAAGATGATATTTTCCTGATTCTCGATAAATCAACAGATCCCAATTTCCAAGATAAAAAACCAACGTATGGGAAATAAGTTTAGAGAAAAAATGTATCTGGTTTAATCAACAAAAGTAAGAAGTTTTATTATAATCTCAATAGCGCGAATATACAAACGCGATAGCGAACCATGGTCCTCAATACCACGCAATTTGGTTGAGACTTATCTTCCGTTGGGCGATGTTCAGGTCCAGTTACCAAAAGTTTCTTAAAATACGCACACGCAATTGTTTATCCATTGTCATGAACTTTTCGACACAATAACGATATTTTTTCGGTACATATTCTGTTCCAAACAATCCCCAGTTCGTCTGGCACAACAGCTCGAAGCGAGGTTAAGCCTGTATATATTATATCATCGTGTTGGTAATGGGTATTCATAAAATCAAGCTACTGAAATCATAGCCTCAGAAATCACACACTCATCTAAAACAGCAAAACTCGTCTTTTCTTTACATTTTACCTCTCTCAGTGTCTTATAAATAGTTACCGGGTTAACATTCCGAATCATTCTAAGGACATATTATCAACAACTAAAACTAATGTATAGGAGAGAGAAAATAACTTTTGACTTATTTCTACTAATATGTTCATCTGTTACGACCGGTTTCGGTTTATTAAACCATTCTCAGTTTGAGTTTAATTGAGAATGGTTCAATAACCCGAAACCGGTCGTAACAAATAAAAATTAGACAAAAGTTATTT
>WOGL01000475.1:0-14618 GCA_015342145.1 Leptinotarsa rubiginosa | reverse complement strand
CAAAACGATTTTTCATTCATTATTATTATTATACCGTTATTTCGATTTTTCGTTCATTATTAATATTATACCATTATTTTCGTCATTCCACCGCGCTCTTATCTGCCAAACGGATCTAAACGCTGCCCATCCTTCTATGCATCGATCACGTCGCACACCTCTCTTTCCCACTCACTACCGTAATTACGTCCCCTAGGGAATACGCCCCAGCTCTCTTATATCCCTACTCTGAGAACACATACTGGTTGCCAACACCTTGAAGAAGATACAAAATACAATGGAAAGAGAAAATTTCCCGATCTGCGGGATAGCTCTTCTATATCCCGCTGATAGTAATGCTTTTAGACAGAAGGAAGGGAATGAAGAGAAGAAGAGGAAATGGAGGTGTGACAAAGATGAAGAATTTCCATCTAAAAGGAAACGCTAACAGATATACCAATAGAAGTTATAACAAATGCCACTACATAAAATTCAAATATTTGTATTATTTGAGTTTTGGTCCGTATTTACTATTTACACAACTATTCATATGAAGTGTTATATTTTTCCCGACGGAGGTAATAAATATACCAAAAGCTTGACATATAACAACTAGTCTTCTTAGCGGCTTGATAATTTCACTACATGAAAACACAGACACAATGGCTGTTATTTATATGGTCAGTGCTTGAAAATGCAATTGTTGCTGTTTCACAGACAAGTCACAAAGCGACGATATAGATAAATATTATTTTTAGTAGCCAGGCAATCATTCCACAGGAATTTCCCTGTGTAGAATTAACTGCAATTGGAATATTTACTCAAAATAGCCGAATGTCAACTAAGATAATATATAGTTGCCTGACGGATTTCCCGCCAAATCCGTTAATTGATTCGGAATAATAACTTTCACATTATCTATGGTTATGAATGTATGATTCTCATTTCGAACAACCAATATTAATTCTAGCAATATGTCCAATATCATTAGACGGTTTACAATTTACAAATGTGTCACAAAAAGAAGAATCATGTGAGAGCGGTAACCTCTTTGAATAATTCAAAATGAAGAAATATCAACTCTATTTGCAAAAACAAGAGAAGGCAGGTATCTAGATCCCCAAGCTCAAAATAATTACCCTCTTTTATAACATCTGTATAACATAAACATCTTGTATAAGTGAAAATTCATGCTCATGGTCTAATGTAGTCTTTCTCAAAGTGGGCAATAACGCCCCCTTGAAGCGGTGTAAGGGGGCGATGGCTAATTTAGAAATGTTTTTAACAAACTTTACCGCTCTTTTACGCTTAACGCGCGTTTTCTCGTGTAACCCCATCTAGGAGACTAGACAGTAACTACTTCCTGTATTACGAAAACAAGTTAATTTAGTTAGCGACTAGCTAGGTAAAATGCTGTACGTGCGGTGGTGAATACTATGAGTGGTGTCATTAGAGGGGGATGCTGGAAGGCACAACCAAAGAAGAGATAAAAACTGCCATAAAAGAGGCGGTGGGCGAGTGGACAGACAGCTGTAGGATTAGTGAAACTCGACCCCTACCAAATGACACCATGGCCGTTACTCTCACTTTGCCTAAGCAAATCACCGACAAGCTACTCGCGAGAGATTTTCTCAAGGTGGGACTGACTAGATGTAAACTGGAGAAAAGGCATAAGATTTACAAATGCCCGAGATGTTGGTCGCACAAACACAAGGTGAGCAAATGCGACGGACCAGACAGGAGAACAAACTGCTTCAAATGTGGAGAGACTAACCACAAACAAAGTGAATGCAGTGGGGAGGAGTACTGTCCAATCTGCGAAGAACAGGGGCATAAGGCGGGGTCAGCCAAATGCCGCGAATTCAAGGAAGCGCTCAAGATGGCAAGGCAAAGAGAAAGAGCCCAAGGAAATTCCAAAGGGAACAGCACCCTAGGAACCATCTTAAAAAATGCTCTGAAGGAAAAGGAGCAACAGGAAGAAGTTGACATGGAAGAGGAAAAAGAAGAGGACCATGGCCTGGATGAAACCCCATCACAGATAATAGCTCGAATGGTAGGAATCACTCCTCCGTCAGATGCAAAGACACCAAAAATAATAGTAGTCCAAGATGACACTACAGGCTCAGGTATGAGCCCAATGCCGTAACTGACACCGAATTCATGGCCATTAAAGTCCTACAAATAAATATGGACAGGAGAAGGCAAGCACACCACCTTCTACAGAAAACGATGGTCGAAAAGGAAATTGATATCATACTGGTGCAAGAACCAAACAAATCATTGACTGGTAGTAACCCCAAATGGATCAAAGACCTTAGAAGTGATACCGCCATATACTGTAGCAATCCCAACTGCGGGGTAGTAACACAAGAGGTAGGTTTAGGCTTCGTATGCCTAATTTTCAATAATTGGGCACTATACAACTGTTATATCTCCCCTAACTGTACATTAGAACAATACAAGGAATACATTGACAGGGTTATGGAACATGTTAGAGATGGAGGGAGAGAAGCAGTGATCGTCGGAGACATCAACGCCAAATCGGCGCTGTGGGCTGCGGCCATTACAGATACACGGGGTGACTACCTCGCAGAGTGGATCCAGACTCAAAATATGGTGGTACACAACGAAGGGGATACCCCCACATTCACCAGGGGCACCCAAAGTTCCCACATAGACATCACGCTCTCCACTCAAGGAATCGCAAGAAACATTCAGGGGTGGGAGGTCTCCACGGAAGAAAGCCTGAGTCTCCACAGATACATCTCTTTCGAAATCAGGGACAAACTCAAGACACCCAAGCTAGAATGGCGCGAAGCGTACTACATAAAGGAACTTGACTTTATGACAAAAATCCAGGCAGTCGAGCAGAGGATAACGAGTACGAGTGAACTAACGGACGTCGTTAGAAACACTCAGAAAGAATGCCTCGCCAGAACACCTGGTGGCAAACCAAGAAATCAGCTAGCTTGGTGGACAGACACCATCGAACAGAGGAGGAGAGAGTGTAACCAAGCCAGAAGACGGATGCAAAGAGCGAGAGTGGCACTGGGAAGCAGGGAAGAAATAGAACAACTGGAAAGTGCGTACAGGGATTCCAGAAGGGAACTCAGGAAAGAAATTAAAAAATCACAGAAAGAACAGTGGAAATCGCTATGTGACCAACTGGAGAACGATATATGGGGCCAGGGCTATAAAATCGTTACAAGTAGTATGAGAAACTCCATTACAGCTTACAATCTAGACTCTGAGACAAAAATGAGGAAAGTCAAAGAATTGTTTCCACAACACCAGGACGAGCCCAGGACACGCATAGCGGTACATAATCCACCCCAACTATTCTCACTGGAGGAATTGACTGCAGCAGTAGATAAGATCAAAACTAAAAAATCACCAGGTCCGGATGGTATTCTCCCAGAGGCCATTAAACTAATCGTAAAATCGATCCCGCAGACGGTGCTGAACGTGCTGAATGATCCTTTGAGAGAAGGCATATTTCCCACGAGCTGGAAAGTGGCCAAAGTTGTACTGATACCAAAAGGAAAAGAGTCGGGAGTACAAGCAAAGTACAGGCCGATATGCTTACTTGATGGCATTGGGAAACTGTATGAATATCTGATCAAACACAGATTGGAAACTGAACTAAGTGCAAAAGACGGTATCTCAGAAACACAGTTTGGGTTCAGAACAGAAAGAAGTATAATAGACGCGGTCAAATATGTTGTTGACAAAGCCAGCAGAAACACCCAGACCTGGGGGGTGATTATACTTATAGACGTGCAGAATGCCTTCAATACAGCGAAATGGAGCAGAATATTAAAACGCCTGGACACATTACAGGTGAGTGGATATCTAATCAGGATAATAGAGGATTATCTAAACGAAAGAAATTTGCTCTGTAATAAACAGAAAGAGAAGATCACACAGGGGGTACCACAGGGGTCAGTACTCGGTCCCACATTGTGGAACTTACTGTATGATGGAGTTCTGCGGTTGGATATCCCGCAAGGATGCTCCACGGCGGCATACGCTGACGACCTTGCACTGATAGTGGTAGCGGACCGAAAAGAAAGTCTAATAAGCAATGCGAACCGGGCATTACAAAAAATTCAGAATTGGATGGAGGAAAATGGACTAGAAATTGCACCGACGAAAACAGAAGCAATTATCGTCAGAGGGCCTAGGAAGAGGGAAGATATATCTTTCCTTCTGGCAAACACTCCTGTGAAACCCAAAAAATATGTCAAATATTTGGGAGTATGGCTAGACGACAAATGCATTTACAACGAGCACGTGAAAAAAACCTGTGAGAAAGCAGACAGGCAGATAACTGCACTTGGCAAAATACTCCCAAATATAAGAGGACCGGAAACATGAAAGAGGCGCCTGCTGTATGGGGTGGTGCAGTCGGTAATTTTGTATGCCGCTCCCGTCTGGTGGCGGGCAATGGACGTTAAGAAATATAAAGGAATGGTATTGTCAACACAAAGAAGGATGCTGATTAGGACGGCATCGGCATACCGGACAGTTTCTGCAGAGGCACTGACGGTGATTGCAGGAATACCACCGATAGACCTCTTAGTGATGGAAAGGAAATTACTGGATAGTATGGACCGGGTTACCAGAGAGGACAAAGCCCAAGCGAGGAAACGCACTATCACAACCTGGCAATCCAGATGGAAGGCAAATGTGGAAAAGGCCCAGTGGACCAAAGAACTTATTCCCGATATTGAAGTGTGGCTGGGATGCGACTTCAGAGTACTAGACTACTTCCTGACACAAGTACTTAGCGGTCACGGGTCTTTTAGGACATACACTCAAAAAATCGGCAAAAGCCCAGATGACAGATGTATCTATTGCTCCCAACGGGATGATCCGGAGCATACTCTTCTGAGATGTGATAGATGGGTTAGGGAAAGGACACAATATGAGACAGAGACAAGCATGGAAATGACAACACAAAACTGTTGCAAAACATGCTGAAAACCAAAGAGTCTTGGAAACGGGGAACTAACTTTATAAGGAGTATTATGAAGCAGAAGGAGCAGGAGGAAATACTGAATCAGGAAAATGATCCTACATGAGACAGAAGCTCCGGTAAGGAAGGAAAAAGAGCATACCGAATTGAAGTACACCAGGGATGTCTGAAGGATGTCTAACGACGGTTCCAGACATTCTCGTGGTACAGGGGTGGTTTTAGCCAGTTAGAGTCTGGCACTACTGACTCGCGATGGACAGCAAGCGGTCAGTGTCCATGGGGATTTCCACCCCCCCCAAAAAAAAAGGTTAGGTTAGGTTAGGTTAGGTTAGGTTAGGTTAGGTTAGGTTAGGTTGCAAGGACACCAACGAAGAAAGACGAAACTTCCGAGACGGAAGAAACCTTCATGACTCCAAGGCAAGAGGCAGCAAGGGGTTCCTCATCCTCAGACGCATACATTGACGAAACGATAGGCCAGAGCCCGAACTTAGCATGTATCAAAGAACCGGCAGAGCTGAGCGATGGGGACTTCAACGACGTCTTCGAGATATCTGACGATGACACTAATGAGCGGAAGAAGAAAAGGAAGCGCGTCGACAAACAAGGCTATAGACTGAGTTTCGGGCAAAATGGAGAACAGGACCAGAAGATAGAAGCCCTACACCAGGCCTTAAAGAAGATGCTGGACAAAACAGAACAAATGGTTAAATTAACAACGACTAATGTGAATACAAAGGTGGAAATCAAAAAACTGTCCAAGGAGATTGCAACACAAGCAAAAGTCATGATAAAAAAGGCGGAATTCCTGAACCACCTGGATAAAGAGTGGACAAGAAGAGGAGAGAACTTGGAAACAAGCAAAAAAGTACCGACAGTAGAAGTCGGTACTCAAACCGAAACTGCTGTCAGCAACGCAGAATGTGGCACGCAATGGGACGAAGGGGACTTAAATACCGTACATAACTTAGATGGAGTAGTAAGTTATGATGACTGGCTGCAAATCGCGGACAAAAGATGGCCTACGGACGTGTTCGTGAAAACAGAAGTTAAGGAGGGTAGTCCCCTCAATACAAAGGACAGCACTGTGAAGGTGGTTATGGTGGAACCGACTGACACGGGTATGAGCAAAAGTATCCAGGCAAGGTACGCTCTCAGATTCCCCGAAATAGTAGAGACCAAGGAAGACTTTGAGGTACTACAACAGAGTACCATAAAAAGGGAAACAAACGAGGTACTCTCCACGAGAAAAATCATAAAAATGAACCTAGGACAAACCGAGAAGGAACTCTGGGATATGATGAGAAGGCTCCTGGCGGAAACAACCGATGACCCATGGATCGCTCTGCATAGAATAGAGTGCTTGAGCTTAGATAGAATGAGGAGAATGGTGGAAACAATCTTCAAGGACTCAAACACACAAGTAACCATTTATACAGACAAACTAGAGGAACCTCCAACACAAACAGACACCAGGCCTAGGAACACATACGCAATGGTGGTAGATGGGGGAGGCACCAATACCGGCCAAGTCATTGCAGACATCAAACAAAAATTGATGGGGACAGCAGATATCGAATCAATAAAAAGTGTAAGAAGGACAAAGGACGGGAAGATCCTCATTCTAACAAAAAGAGACGAGGGGGCCGTGGAAACCCTGAAACAAAAAATTATGACAGCAGCAACTGGACTTACAGTGAGAACAAGCGTCACCCAGGCGGACCGGGGGGAAGTCGCAATTCACGCCAGAGGCCTAGACGAAACGGCAACAATGGAAGATGTCCAAGAGGCCATCAAGAAAGAACTGGGAGACCCAGAGGCACTTTTCAGGTTGAGCGGGTTGAGGCCAAACGCTTGGGACACACAAGCGATTACCATAATCGCCAAGGCAGAGGTCGCTGAACGCCTACTCAGTAAAGGAGAACTGAGGATTGGCATGAGCTTATGTAAACTCCAGAAGAGGATACATCTCCAAAAATGTATCAAGTGCTGGGGCTACGGACACACCAAAAAAGACTGCAAAAGCAGACATGACAGATTGAATCTGTGCAGGAATTGCGGCGAGGAGGGGCACATAGAGAAGGATTGTACAGCACAGGCTAAATGCCCGGCGTGCAAGGAGGCTCATAAAATGGGCACTGGTAAGTGCCGCATTTTCAAAAAGGAATTGTCTAGATGTAGGAGGGAGGAAAAGCAGTGGAGAATGTCCTTGCAACAGACCGCCGCACGGCAGGAGAGCACAGGAAACCCTAGCCAATGACACTTAAAATCCTCCAAATAAACACGGACAGGAGGAGAGACGCATACCATCTGCTACAAAAGGTAATCAAAGAGAAAGATATAGACATCGCACTTATACAAGAGCCGAACAAATTACTAATAGGGAAAAATCCCAAATGGATAAAAGATCCCCAAAGCGATACGGCCATATACTGTAACAACCCTAACTGCGGAGTGGTAACACATGAAGTATGCCCCGGATTCATATGCCTGATATTCAACAGCTGGGCACTGTATAACTGCTATATCTCCCCAAATTGTACGTTCGAGCAATACCAGCGATATGTGGATAGCGTTATGGAACACATTCGTGCAGGGAAAAGGGAAGCAGTGGTGGTTGGGGACTTCAACGCTAAATCGGCGCTGTGGGCCTCGGCCACCACTGATGTACGAGGGGAATACCTTGCAGAGTGGATCCACGCTCAGAGCATGGTAGTAAACAACGAAGGGGACACCCCCACTTTCGTCAGAGGTGCCCAGAGCTCACATATTGATATCACGTTATCCACCCAAGGCATCGCAAGAAGTATCCATGGATGGGATGTCTCCACTGAAGAAAGTATGAGTCTCCATAGATATATCTCCTTTGACATACGGAACAAAAATAAGATACCCAAACTGGAATGGCGGGAGGCACAATACATAAAGGAGAGGGAATTCAGGACGAGAATTCAGGCAACGGAGCCGTGGATAACGAATATGAGGGAGCTTATAAATGTCATCACAAACACTCAAAAAGAATACCTCGCTAGAACATCTGAGGGCGGACTACGACCACAACCAGTCTGGTGGACGGAAAACATCGAGGATAAAAGAAGAGACTGCAATAAAATCAGAAGGAGGCTGCAGAGGGGGAGAGCGTCCTCGTTAGGGGAGGACGTAATTGAACAGCTGGAAAGCGAGTACAAAAACATCAGAAGGGAACTCAAGAGAGAGATAAGGAAATCGCAAAAAGAACAATGGGGAATTTTATGCGACAGACTGGAGAACGACATATGGGGCCAAGGATATAAAATCGTCACGAATAATCTCAAAAACTCTAACACAATCTACAACTTAGACCCAGATACAAAAATGAAGAAAGTCAGAGAATTGTTCCCACAATATCAGGATGTGCCCAGGACAACCATAACGGCATACAGCCCCCCACAACCATTCACAATGGAGGAACTGACAAGAGCGGTAGAGAGAATTAAGACTAAGAAGTCACCAGGCCCTGATGGGATTCTTCCAGAAGCGATTAAAATGACAGTGAAATCAATTCCAATAACGACGTTGAATGTGTTGAATGAATTATTGAACGAATGTAGATTTCCCACATACTGGAAAATAGCCAAGGTCGTACTGATACCGAAGGGAAACCAGGCCGGCGCACAGGGCAAATATAGGCCAATCTGCCTACTAGACAGTATTGGGAAATTGTACGAATACCTGATCAAGTATAGACTGGAAGAGGAACTGACGGTAAAAGGCGGCATCTCAGGAAACCAATTTGGCTTTAGACCCAAAAAATGCACAGTCGACGCGGTCAAACGTGTCATAGAAAGAGCTTGCAGAAATACTCATACATGGGGGGTTATTATTCTCATAGACGTGCAAAATGCTTTCAATACGGCAAAGTGGAGCGTTATACTGAAACAACTAGACAAGTTGAAGGTGAATGGATACCTAATCAGGATACTCGAGGACTATCTTAGCGAGAGAACTCTACTCTGCAATAAACAGAAAGAGAGTATAACACAGGGGGTACCACAGGGCTCGGTGCTTGGGCCAACCCTATGGAATTTACTTTATGATGGGGTTTTACTACTAGACATGCCAGAGGGATGTTCTACTGTGGCCTACGCAGATGACCTTGCGTTAATAGTAAGAGCGGACAGGAAAGAGGACCTCATGAGGAACGCAAATCGCGCGCTGTCAAAGATAGAGAGATGGATGGGGAAAAACGGACTAGAGACTGCACCAGCAAAAACGGAGGCAATCATTGTCAGAGGGCCCAGGAAGAGGGACGATATATCTTTCCTCCTGGCAAATACAGTGGTGACACCGAAAAAATTCGTCAAATATTTGGGAGTATGGCTAGACGATAAATGCATTTACAATGAACACGTTAAAAGAACGTGTGAAAAGGCCGATAGGCAAATAACTGCACTCGGGAAAATACTCCCAAATATTAGGGGACCTGAATACGGGAAGAGACGACTCCTGTATGGGGTGGTGCAGTCGATAATACTGTATGCTGCCCCTGTCTGGTGGCGCGCGATGGACGTTAAAAAATACAGGGCGATGGTAGCGTCATCCCAAAGGAAGATGCTGATAAGAACAGCATCAGCATACCGAACAGTGTCTGCGGAAGCATTGACGGTCATCACAGGAATTCCACCCATAGACCTACTCGTGAGAGAGAGGAAATCGCTGGACGACATTGATGAAGTAACTAAGGAGGAGAAAATGCAAGCAAGGAATCAGACCATCAGAACCTGGCAAAATAGATGGGAGGCAAACTATGAAAAAGCTCAATGGACAAAGAAGCTCATACCAGACATTGGCACATGGCTGAACTGCGACTTTAGGAGGCCAGACTATTTTCTGACACAGGCGCTAAGCGGCCACGGGTCCTTTAGAACCTATACACAGAGAATAGGTAAAACTCCGGACGACCGATGCATATACTGTGGGCAAAGGGATGATCCCGAACATACCCTGATAAACTGCGACAGATGGATAAGAGAAAGGGCAAAATATGAAACTGGCACAGGAATGGTAACGACAGCCCAAAACCTAATTGGCAACATGATGCGCACGAGGAAGGCATGGAAGGAAGGAGCGGATTACATTAAAAATATCATGAGACAGAAAGAACAAGAAGAAAGATTACACCAGACAAATCATTGAACAGAAAGCCCCAGGAAAGTGAAGAAAAAACAGATTAGACATGCCTGATCCATCCGATGTATATCCTACAAGGAAGGTGCCGGATGGATCAAACGTGGCGAACAAGGGGGAGTTTTACTGGCTAACGAAGCACCAGTTGACCATAGGAGCCGGTCCTTGGTCATTCGAAGGTCTTTCTCCCCCTCCCAAAAAAAAGGTTAGGTTAGGTTAGGTTAGGTTAGGTTAGGTTGGTCCGGGAGACTTGGGATAAATCCACCGCCACAAAAAAAAAGGTGGATGTATCGAGATAAGTGGCAACACTTACCTTTCTCAGGCCGGTGTGATGCGGAGACAAATAGCCTCTCCATCGGCAAGACCGATGGGTGCCTACTCGTGGCCGGACTGTCTCTTACAGAACTCATCGGATCTAGAGGGTGAAGCCTCGAGAAAAAATCCTCCTGGAGTCACACATCTGGTGTGCAGGCATGGCGACCCTGGGATTTCTCCAGCCCGGATTCCACCTTTCTTCAACTGGTCTTGGGTGAATCTGCCTACTCTTTTATCTTTGAACTATCGACCACCCTTGGTCAACTCTTGTTTCTTATTATCCCGATGCTAGTAGAGTAATCGATGGCTAGGGACCATTCTTTTCAAGCCTATATTCGCCCAGGGAGTAAACCCTTCCAAAATTCCGTAACCTAAGGTGTCATGCGACCCGTGCCGAGAGGTGGATGACCAGACGACAGATGGTCTAGAACGGAGCCATCGGGAAATTGGAAACCTCCCGATGTAGAGTACCTTACCCCTACAAGCGGGGCTCTGTAGAGGTGGACCGAAGAACCCTAGCTGTTCGTGGGATTTACTATGGATGATTTGAACAAAACAATTAAAAGAAAACAGGAGGAAACTGAGAAAGAAAAGAAAGAAAGGGAGGAGTTCGAGAGGGAAATGATTGAGAAAGGAAATAGAAACAGGGTACCAAGATCCCCAGTACTGACGAGGGAAAACACAGATACCACAGATAGGAGGGAAGATAATGAGAAATATGAAGCATCGAGGTCAGGTACCTCGGAGGGAAGTAAGGAAGATCTTGAAACGATAGACCTCACGGACGAGGAGAAGGAGCCGGGACAACTGAAAAAAAGGAAAAGAAGGGGGACTCCGGAAAAACAAGAGGGATCAGAAACCAACATAGAGGGAAGAATACAGGAGTTCCAAAAACTGGAAAGGACAGTAGCGAATATGGTAGAGATGGCGGCACAGATGACGACATTGATAAAGGGAAATACAAACACGAAAGTGGAGATCAAGAAACTCTCCAGCCGTATTAGTACAGAGGCGGGGAAACTGAAAGAAAGAACAAAATTTCTAGCACAAGTACAGGAAAGCATGAGGCAAACTGGAGAGGGGAGAGGGAAAAATAAAGATAAAAAAGAAAAAATCGACGAAATTAATAGAATGGAAGAAGAAAAATGGACGGCCGAGGAAAAAGCAGAACGAGCCGAGAAAAAAGTCGAGGAAATGGAGAAATTGATAGAGGAACTAGAAGACAAAATGGAAAGAGATAAAGATAACTATCAAAAGCAAAATAACGGCCAAATGAGCAAGTTGAATGAGGAAAAAAGGATGATAGAAGAAAGAGCCGAGAAAAGAATGGAAGAAATGGAAAAATTAATTGAGAATATGAAAGATAAAATGAAAAGTGGAGAAGAACTAATGAAAAAGAATGCATGCAACTGTGAATGCAGATGTGGGAACTCCATCATAAATGAGCTCCCAGAAGCAGAAATAGGATATGAAGAGTACTGTGAAATGGAAAAAATAGAATGGGCAGCAGGGATATATAGGAAAACAAAAATAACGGTAGGAAACCCTTTAGAAACTGCTGATGAAACAACAAAGGTGGTGATGATTGAACCGGATGACATAGAGATGAATCGAAGTATTCAAAAGCTATTTAGGGATAAGTACCCAGAGCTAGCGAGGCTAGATGGAGACATAGAGATAATAGAACAAATCACTAATATAAGAAGGACGGGAAAGCAGACAAGGAAAAAGGTGGTGAAAGTGACGATGGACGGCACACACAAAGATACATGGGATAAACTCATGAAACTTGGAGAGGAAACAGAAGGGGATGAGGAAATATGCATACACCATGTAAAATGGATGGAGGTTAAAAACCTCCAAAAAATGGTTGAGGCTGTTTTTCACTTTGGGAACACCCGGGTGGAGATATTTACAACAAGCGGGGGAGAAATACCTAAGAGGGAAAGGACGACATATGGTGTGATAGTCTCAGATGGAGGAAGAACGTACAGCGAGGTACTGAATAAGGTAAAGAAAGCTATGAAAGATATGAACGGAAACGAGGCAACCAACTCCAAAAGAGAGGTCAGAAGTACAAGAGGAGGAAAATTGCTAATAACCATGGATAAGAACCAAAGGGCGCTGGAAGAGGTTAAAGATGCTTTAATCAAAGAGGGGGAGATGAAGATAACCAGCCTAGGCGGAGAGATCGGAATGGAGAGCATATACATTAGGGGAATGCTCTGCGACACCACAAAGGAGGAGATAGTTGACGCTGTGAGGGCAGTAGTAGAAGCCTGGGAAGAGAACTGGGGGATAAGTGAAACCAGACCGACAGGAAATAAAACAGTAACAGCCACTTTGAAGCTGCCAAAAAAGATAGCAGAGGCAGTAGTAGCCCAGGGATTCATAAAGGTAGGACTGGCCCGATGTAAGGTGGAAATGAGACACACAGTGCCAAACTGCAGGAAATGCTGGAGCTACGAACATAGCTCTGAAAATTGCAAGGGAGAGGACAGGACAGGAAACTGTTTCAAATGCGGCAAAGGAGGGCACAATGCAGCAGCTTGCACAAACGAAATGTACTGCCCAGTGTGTAGAATGGAGGGCCACAAATTGGGCTCCATGGGGTGCCCTGCTTTCAAGGTGGCACTGAGAAAAACAAAGCAGAGATACAACCAAGACAAGAGGCAGGGAGGGACGGAAAAGAAAGGCTGGAATGGAAACTTCCTGCTGGGGGAGGCGGTGACTGAGGCAATAAATGCTATGAAGGCAGAGGCGGAAAAAATGGCAGAAGAGGCAGCGAATGCAGCAAGAAAAGAGGGAGAGCAGAATATAGAAAAGAAAGAGGAAGAGAGAGGGGCAGAAGGGAAGGAAACACAAAACATGTAATGCCAGTTAATATATTGCAAATAAATGTAGGTAGGTCCAGGGCTGCACACGACTTAAATTTAGCAACGGCATTGTTACACCTGTCATGTCCCATATACTTCATGTATTATTTATTTCATCAAGCTGTTATTTATACCCGTGATGTCCCACATAAATTAATTATTTATTCCAGTTGTAGTTGTTGCTCTGTTTTATTTTATTTTACTCATACATGCGCGGTCGAAGAAGGAACTACGGATAAGATCCCCCGCAAGAAGATACAGGCCAAAAAAGCATGACGTCAATGCAGAAGCCGCCTGCTCCTGAGGTTATGTCTACCAGACGGTTCCAGGGGCGGGAGAGGGCGAGGGGTGGTTTTAGTCGGTAAAAGTCCGACACTACTGGATCGTGATGGATACCAAGCGACCAGTGCCCATGAGGGTTTCCACCCCACCATAAAAAAAAAGGTCAGGTTAGATTAAGTTAGGTTAGGTCAGGTTAGGTTAGGTTGGATTTTTATGACTGTGTGATAATACAGTCCGAGCAAATTACTAGACCAAAAAGTGTTGGCTTCCGAGGGAGCTTTACGTTGGCGAAAAGAACGGCCGGCGTGAAACTTTGTTGCATCTCCATAAAGTTCTTCTATCACCGCTACACATAAAGCTGAAATTGATGAAGCAATGTGTAGGGTCACTTCCAAGAAATGGAAATGGTATCAAATACTCATTATCAGAAAATACGGGCATCTTAGAGGCAAAGAAGGTGCATAAAATTGTATTTATTTACTCATGACTCAAAGTTGGTTAGGTTAGGATAGGTTAGGTAACGTCAGGTCAGGTTCAGGGCAGATCAGGATAGGTAATGTTGGGTTAGGTTTCGTTAGGTTGGTTTGGGTAAGGTTAGATTAGGTTTGGTTAGGTTAGGTTGGATTTTTATGTCTGTGGGATAATACAGTCCAAGCAAATTACCGGACTAAAAAGTGTTGGCCTCAGAGAGAGCTTCACGTTGGCGAAAATAACTGCCGTCATGAAACTTTGTTGCCTCCTCATAAATTTCTTCTACCACCGCTACACATGAAGCTGAAATTTGTAAGATCACTTCCAAGAAATGGAAATGGTATAAAATACTCAATATCAGAGATTACGGGCATCTTAGAGGCAAAGTTGAAGGAAGGTGCATAGAATTGTATTTATTTACTCATGACTCAAAGTTGGTTAGGTTAGGTTAGGTTAGGTTAGGTTAGGTGAGTGGAAGGACCTAGAGAGAATTCTCAACAAGAACTGGACAGAAAGCTGCTTCAAAAACACGAAACCAAAGAATGGAATCGAGG
>WOGL01000474.1:0-14619 GCA_015342145.1 Leptinotarsa rubiginosa | reverse complement strand
ATGGACAGTTTACTGATACCTCGATAATTTATTACTGAGTTTTTATTACCAGAGTTTTTATAAATTGGGACTAGGAGAGCAGTTTTTCAAACCTCTGGGAAAGCACCAGACTGCATAGATTTATTGAATAAGATGCTCAAGGCATAGCATAGACCAGAGGCACAGTTTTTAACGAAGTATGTAGGGTTACCGTCGATCCCAGCACCCTTATTCACATCGAGTGACTTCATTTCATCTAATATGAGTGAACTTTATTGAATTGAATTCAATTCAACAGATTATTATTGCTGAACTGAAGAACTGTTTGCTGATAGGGCTTGTAAACGCTGCGAAAATATGTAGCAAATAGGTCGCATATACTTTCACCATTTTCAGCAAACGTATAGTTGTAGATGATTTTGTTAGGTTACTGTTTGTTCAAAATGGTCTGTCAGGAAAGTTGATGTGACAAATCAAATTCTACGCAGGCAAAGCCGCGAGCAATAAGTAGTTCATTCGTAATGAAGACTATTTTGCCGATAAAATTGACAGACTGACAGATTTTCTGGTTATATGATCTTCTGAAGAATCGAAAGAAGCCTCGTTTTTGTCAAGAAAACGTTGAAGGTATTAGGAAAATGTTTGAGTTATTTATCAAAACCTTGCAATTTATAATTTTGTCATTTCTTAGTCAGTCGGGCATTGATATATACTACAAGTGAATAGCGAGACTAACTGTGAAACTTACGTTTCCCTTGATTAACTAACTACGCTAATTCATCATCAGTCGCTACTAACGATTCACGACTTTCTCAAATCAATTTGTACTGAAACTCAAATAAGCCAATGAATTTTTTGTAACACCTTAACAAATTTGTCTTCTGTAGCGGGATTATGATGATTTGTCAAGTGTGTACGTCTTCTTGTAATTAGTGTTAGTTGAATACGTTCTGAAGAAACAGCCATTTTACACCGTTATGCAATTTTTATCACGGTCCGCTATTGACGTTTCAGTTCTATAAATAATGCTTACCTTACCCTAATGTTTTTATCGTTAGCGAAGTTGATTGGGATTTTCTGCACGATTTGGCAAACGAGATTTATTCTATGCATATCTGAATGTTCGTAATGTCGGTTATTACCTTTGGTCGTTTGGAATGGTTTTGTTTCGATGTAGATGGAATAGATTGCTCATGACAAATTTTTTCTGAAGTACTTCTTGAGTGAAAAATTCCACATGCTTACAAATATATATTTTTTTCTTCCGCAAAAATACGTCTTGTTGAATAACCGTGTCCGCGGTTTGCCAATAATTTTTCTTGCGTGCTGTTCCGACTAATTCTCTCATTTCTGATATAAACCATAGACATTCGATAACACCTCCGTTTTTCATATTTATTTCCTGGACCCGGTAGCTGCTGTAACTGCCTCAGTGGTGATGTTAGGATATCTGTTAGGAAATTCTAGGTCTCCTAATTGAAACCACAAATTTGCGGTAGGCTCCTGTTGGTGACTCCGTTCGTTTGTGCTGATTTCCCGTTTTTTGGCAATCAGTGTTGCCCAGCTCTGCCCTTGGCTACACCGCGATGAGGTCAATAGCCAGAAACACGTGTTCGCGGTACTGAGGAAAAACCAAAGTGACTTTCTTGATGCATAATTTAACTTCAGAGTCAAACAATGGGGTTTCTTTTGATACACTGTTTGAAAATTTTGGTGTATTAATGAATATCACTAGAGTTTTTTCCCACCTCGACACGTGTTTTGATCACCGAGTGATCATCTTCAAGAGGAAGGTCAGACTGATCTTCCTCTCGATTTAGTTTGATCTCCTAGTTTCCGACTGAACTCTTTAGACGCAGTTTCAGTTATCAAGTTTGCACAATCTATAATAATATTCCTGAAATAATCAAAAAGAGTGGGCTTCAGCGATTTCAAATTAGATTTGAGAAATATTTATTTGAAACTCAGTGATCTATTTTATTATTATACTTATCATACCATGCTTTGATTACAGTAAAACGGATTTTTATAATAATGCTTGTATAACACCGCAGCGACTTTTTGAGGTTGAGTGGAAGAGCAACTAATAACGATTTTTCGTTATAAAAATTGAACATCGCCTTTTGTTTCCAAATTATTCATATTTTTGTCCATACTGTTCATTAACTGTTGAACCTTATTAGTTGTAAACAATAAACACATTTATTATTACTACTATTATCTTCCTCTTGAAGATGATCACTTGGTGATCGAAACACGTGTCGAGGTGTTGAAATAGCGGTTTGGTGTTGGGAAAAATCTCTAGTAATATTTGATGAGGTTCGTAATAATCATAATTTTATTCACTGGAAACTACTTATTCAAGGTCCTCCTTCGTAAAGCATTTAGCTGATTTTGTGGCAGATGTAGATCCATTCAAATAGAGAAAAAGTTTCAGTGTTATTTATTGGAAGGACGAACTGGAAGAAGAAATGAGAATAGAAATATTTACAATTAATCCGATATGTATTTTCCTTGACATTGGTAATATTTCCCGGGCAGTGAAATGCAGTTCATTGGAATCATGATTTGGCTCAATTTCATACCATCAATACTTTCGAGTGTCTCAGCTATCAGACTTGGGTTTGAAACTCAGAAATATATTCATCAAAAAAAGGAAAAAGTAATTTTTTCAGGAAAATTAAAAATAGTTTCACAAAGAAAAATAATTGTATGACTATTTTTTCATGCAGTCAGATATTCACCGATATGAACTGAGGTTTTACCAACTTGTTTTCAATTTTGAGATTCGATAGCCGGTTGGTTTGGGTTAGTGGTTCGTTCAAGTCATTTGAAGAAGCGCTTTGTGACATTTTCTTAGAATTCAGCTGTAGAATTTTAGATCGTCACTGCATTTGACCCGTGCTGAAAATCGTACGTTACAAGGTGAGACCTCGTTAATCTTTAGATCGTACATAATTTGACTTCTCAGGGCTGTCCTTCCTAAGGGGGCATATGGTTGACGGTGAAACATATTTCAAGAGAATTTTTCAACAGTTATTATTCATTCTCAAACCTTGAATACACCATGATGATCCTGAAATTCAATGTAGGTTTTCATGACAGTAATAATCTCAGTTTCAGCTGATCTGATAGTAACTGAACTCGAAAAATAATCTCAATTCTATTGAATTACACCGATATGAACCAAGAGACGTAATTATTTCCTGATTTTCTATTTCTAATGACTTGCCTGTCATCTGAAAGCGGCTTTTATCAAAACGACTCACTCTCTTGCTTTCAAAAGTTAATGGACAATAAAATTACTAACTAATTAGTATGTGTACGAACGAAGCGTCGATGATTTATCGGAAGAAACCACGCTATCTTCTCGCTTATGGATATAAAAATAATAGGTACTTCAGAAGTGGAGAATAAAATTTCAATAAAAATCAGCATGCAAAAAACAGAAAACTGGTTTATTCCTATATGTGATGGAATAGGCCGATACATGATGAAAATCCACGAATAAGTTTGACTAAAAAGGACAGTAGAGAATCCATCATGATATATGCCAGGGGAATAGTTGTTTTCTGATAGGTGTCAGTCCATTAATGTATGTGGAATTGGTCGCGGTGGTAGTGCGCCCGACTCACGATCGGGAGGCCATGGGTTCGATTCCCGCCTCGACCAGATATTTTTCTCGAGATAATGTATCTGGTTGAAGCTGGGATGATTCTGCAACCGTATTAGTAATCACATTTCAAAAGATAAGACCTCGTTAGTCCTTAGCTCGCACAAGTTTCTCAACTTCTGAGACTGGTCGTTCGTATGGGGGCGAAAGCTGATTAACGGAAAAACAGACAGACAGACAGACAAATTAATGTACAGTTTTTTTTTCGAAGAATTTGGGCATATTCGGATATGCGGTTGGTTACCTCGTTCACATGCTGATGAGGTGATGACAAACATGTTGTTTGTCGTTCGCTTCATCCTAGTTCGAGAAATGATACTCTGAAAAAGTTCGATTTTCAATTATGGGAAAGCATCGACATTATGTCGACTACCTTGCACTGACGAGTGGACAAACAGCCCAAAACCGGTCAGCAAGTGTGTTTCAATAATTTAAAATCGATTCCTGCAGTTGTATTGCCAACAGCATATGCAGGAATAACTTCACTGGAAAATCCTTCACTGACACCTGTCAGATATAATCTAACGCCCTTCGTTATATTAGCCAGAGGAGTAGTTGTTTTCTGATAGGTGTCAGTCCATTAACCTAGAGTGTAGGTAAGTTGAGACTGGTCTCAACGAATCGTTCTTGAAGATAATTTGGTATATCTCTTCAGATATTCCTTGAAACTAAGTGATGGTAGTGATTTCAATTCGATTTTATAAGCCTGCAATGTTATAAGGAAAAGAGACTCGTGAAAGAGAGGTTTCATGTTCAGGAGCTGTCGAAAGATTTTTTAATTTTAATTTAGGTTATTTATATCAGTTCTGAAGGGAAATTGAGTGTACTAGGTGAGCAAGTTTTTCAGTAGATATGACCTTATGAAATATACTAGCAGAAGGCATTGTGCTCCTAGCATCCATAATCAGCCACCCAACTTGTCATAAGTATTGAGACACATACCCACATCTCATTGCGCCTGTGACGAGGTTCATCCACAAATTCTGCAGTTTTTGAAGTGTCTGTCTGTCAGATTTCAAGAATCCTGAACCTTGAACAGTATTTGCATAACTGACATGGGATAGTACCATTGAGTCTCAGAGTGAAATTTTTTTTCAACAGATTTTTAGATAAATGAAAATAAACAGGATAGGTGGACCTCACAAAAATTCAATTTGAATTTTATTTTGATCACTTTATCTATATCTTAATACAACGAGTGAAGTCATAAAGGAAATACAAGTAGCATTTTCTCTTTCCAGTGGTCACTTTATTGATTATCGAATTCCAAATATCAATCAACACTTCATTTCTCACATTTATAGGTCAGTGGCCGTTAGGAATCAATTTTTTCAAATGGATTCCTCATACCGTGGAACGTATCGATTTGATCCTTGTGCAGTGATAAGTTCAATTTGTGATTGATTACATTTCTTATACCATACCACATATATGGATGATTTGGAAGTATAATTCGTGCCGTAGATATAATTGACATTTTCCGTGATTAGCGGATGTAGTTCCATTACTTTTTTCCCAATAATGATAATCAAGCTTGCCTATAATTTCCTCGTGATGAGCCTCGTGCCAACGGCTATAGGAGATATTAAAAAACTCAATGAATGCTAATAGATTAGGATATTAACAAACTGGTTTGATGCATCGTAGCTATCGCGTAAAGAAGAAAACTTTTTTGTTCTTCCACATATTTTATTATATATGAACATGTTGTAATACTTTAATCATTATCAATTGATTTTCGTAAAAAAAATCCTTTCATGCTGATGAACTAATGATTTCTCAAATGTTATCAAAATTTATAAACTTAGCGTTTTCAAAACATCCGGAATTTCACTTGTAAAAAGCTCATCAAAGAAAATTAGATATATTTCCTCTGACAAATGTTGAAAAATTTATGAATTCACTGACCCAGTGACCCAATACGTCGAAAAGAGTACGAAATATGAGTGGACCAGTTTTGTTCAAGGACAAAACACAAGCGCTACAGGAAGAGTTTTTGGAAGAGTTTTTGAACAATAGAGTTCGAGGTGTACTGAGATGAACCTCAAAACGATGAGCAGCCACAGCCCGTTGCGTATTTCTGATATGTAACGCTCTTGGTAAAATCAAATGTGCCAAGTTACTTGAACAGTTCCCGTGAAAGTATCTATCAAATACAGACAAATCTTCAACCTTTCTTCGATATTTCAGACTATCAAGGTTGCAAGTGATGCTCGTATCTCCAATCAGGCGAATGGTACTTTTCTGTATTGAATTCAGCAACTTCAGGGTATGCTTAGATGAGAACAATACTCCAAAACATGATAACAATACTCCAAAAAACGGCTGATCTGAGCTTCAGGAAGCATCAAAAGTTGCTGGAGTGTGTACAGTTTTCTGGATCGGAACAGTGTTTCAAGCAGCCTTTGCATTTCCAGAGACATGATTGCACCAAGACATATTGGTGTCCATTTCAACCCAACTCATCAAAGCAGAAAGCGGATTTGTCTGTCCTGACATTATTATATCCGGTTCAAAGATATTCATTTTTCTGCAGGAAACCGATGCCTAGATTTTCATAGCATTGAACTGAACCTTGTTATCCTCGTCCTAATTCGAAATAACCTCTAGATCCTCATCGAGATATGCAAACTCCCGCTACCGGTGTAGTTGTGCATCTGGAAACTAAATAGAATGACGAAAAAAGTGTGGTGTCGTCAGCAAAGCAATATATTGGATTCTTGTTGTTTTTTCAATAAGTTGGTGTTATACAATAAAAAGCGGGTTAGAGACAATATGGATCCCTGGGAACACCAACGTTGACGGTAAAGATATTTGAGAGATATCCATCGACGGCCACTTGCAGGGAACATTCTTCAAGGAAGCTGATAGAGAGCCATACACAAAAATGGTCCAACAAGCCATATCACAGAAGTTTAATCAGCAAACCCTCATGCCACACACGGTCAAATGTACTACTGAATTGCAAGTATATTTCACTTCTTTCCAATACATGACTTTTTCTCAAGTGACATAACTGACATTAATATACCAGGAAGTCCGAAAGAATATGAAAATACCAGTCAAGTATAACAGTCAAAAAATAAAATGTCCATATGTTTCACTTCTTAATCCACATGTAAACACATACGAAATATTTTTCGAGGATTCTGTTCACATTCATATTTCTTTCTGGAAAATTTTCGCCGAAAAATATGTGGAATTCATTATTTTGTTGTATCTCAAAGGGATTAGAGAGCGTTTTCGATAAATGTTTCCTGACTTCGCACTGGTAACACCTCCGCTACAACTTTACACGTATAACATCGTTATACTTCGAAAATTCACACAAAACCCTAATGGATTATACACACAGACCTTTCGATTGATTCACTCAATTCGTTGGTGGAAACCATATGGAAATCCGTTCCGTAGTTTTTGAGTATATCACTTTCAGACGGACAGACGCTTACAGATTTAGGGGACAACTTTTTTGAATGAGATTTGGTCAAGCAAGTATTCGTTCATCAGTGAATAACAAAAAAACTGTGGATTTTTTATGTTGAACGGTTATATTGAAAAAAATATTATAACGAAGTAGATAATGTACTAAAAACTAAAAAACAATTTGGAAGGTCCTAGGTAGTAGTCATCACACCACTCTCCTCAACAATTTACGGTATTGATCAGATGAAAAATAATGAAGTCATTGGGCGTAGCGTAACCTGAGTGATAATCTGAATAATACTCCCAACGATTTTATTGTTTTTTTTTCTCATCCATACTGTAGATTCCTGAGAAGAGTAGTGTGATGACTGTTACCTACAAACTTCCGCATTATCTTTTAGTTTTCCATCATCTACATCACTATGATTTTTTTTCAACAAAACTCTCGACGAAACATTTTTTTTACTTATTTTATTTTCTAGGTTTTAGTTTCTAATTTTGTTACCTAATTCTTCTCATTTTGATCAGTTCATTTAGTGCCTCAGTATTTCAAGGTAATATATAATCCGATATTTTGTGGATGCAGCCATCTTGAATTTGCATTTTTTTCCAATATGTACTACTATCCTACTAGTCAAGTCCTGTCATTTGATACTCATATTGAAGTAGTTATGAAAAAATTTGTAATCCGCCATTTTGTAGCTGCGGCTTTCCTGAATTTGCATCTTTTTCAAAATGTACTATTATTCCACTAGTCCAGCCCTGTCATTTGATACCAATATTGAGGTTGTTGGGAAACAATATTCAATCCGCCATTTTGTAGCTGCAGAGATCTTGGATTTACAATGATACATAATTTATTCAATTGTATTTTCATCAAAACCAAATGTGGTGTGTATCAAATTTCATATCAATCTGTCTACAGAAAGGAAGTCAAACTTCAATAATTAAATTTTAACCAAACAAATAAATATACTAACAAACAAACAGGACAAGCTGAAGAAAACCATTTAATTAAAAATATCTGTTAATCTATGGTATTGTGTATTATGAAAGTGTTGACCCATTGCATTTTTTTACTACTTCAACGAAAACAATTTGCCATCTCGCCCGGTATAAAAATCTTCCCGAATTAATTCAATTGATATTATCATCTTGCACTGTACATATACGGTTTACAAAGGAGTGTGTAATTAGATGAGAAACGGCACATACAAGAAGCGTTTCCTGCAAGTGGGACGTTGATCTGAATGCTTATCAAATAACGACCAGTTTCTCAGTTTTGGGAAGACGGAATGGTGAGCTATCAACAATCTTGCGAGGAGACGTCTTAATCATGACGTGTCCGGGATGTTTGCCTTTTTAAGTTTTTTAAACGGCTCACGAAAGAGCTTTTAGATAAATATCAGGAGGTCGCAATTGCATGTTATTACGAAAAAACGGCATTTTAAATTAAAAAAGAACCTCCGTTTTACCTGTCAGTACTCGTTAAAATGCAAAAGTTGGACCTATTAACCGGTTTATTGTAATATATCGATTTCCGTGAATTCACTGTTTGGAATTGTTTCTACAATTTATCGTTTCAGATATCTACAAGTGTCATCCAGATGAAAAGAATCACATTACGGTTAGTTGTGTGATTATTACGATAAAATCTTCATTTCTTTTAAGCTCAACTAAAGGAAAAAGCCAGTAATTTGGCAATGATAGTGTTAATGAACGCACTGTCCGACGTTGGTTTGTAGAATTTCGTTCCAGAGATTTTAGCTATGACTAGGGTTACCACCTCTTAGCTGTCTAAATCCGGTAGAAAAAAAACTATGATTGTCATTACTTTTTATTTCATTTTGAACTTATATTTTACATTTGAACGAACAGATTTTAAAATATCTGGTCTAGAATAGTTACATTTATAAAACTCTTTGCAATCCATTTTGAAATTGAAACACGTTTGGATTTCCGCCTTAACATGTTCTTCTTTCCTTTTCTTTGTCCATATATCGAATACTATGCTAAAAACACGTTCGCATGCAGAGGTAGATACAGGTACAGATAAAACAAATGAAACAATTTTTTTTAACATAACACCAACTCCATTTTCGATGGTTGAGAAAAATTTTGCCCACCTCAAATCCACTTCTTCATTTGATTTAAGTCTTGAACTTTCCTTAAATGCAGAAATCTTCATTAAGTTCATTTTCATCAAAACTGCAGATCTTCAAATCAACGGCCAAAGCTCTCAAATCATCCTACGTTATCGGTTTTTTCATTGAAAGTATGCTCAATTTACTGTACTCAGAATTTTCAAAGTTATGCCATTATTTCAGGTGATCAAAACATCTCTGAAAGAAAATGGCTGCTTCCTTGTAAAACGTAGTGTGTTTTTTTTTAATCTTTTACCTACTCGCCTACTCGCCACTGGCCTACACCGCGACACTTGTTATTCCGGGAGGATTTTGTATATTTTAAATTCCTTCCGGGAGCCGAGAGATTTTAATTTTCAGAGCCTAAATCCGGGAGACTCCCGGAATTCCGGGAGAGGTGGGAACCCTAGCCTGGTGGAGACTCATCACAAACGGTGCGTGGGATGGTGGAAGAACTGGGAGTCAGCTCTCATGCGGGTTTTGATGATTTAAAACATATTGGAAAGGTTAAAAATCTTCAGAAGTTTGTACTCTACGATTTGAGCGATCTACAGGAATTGTCACGTTTCAAAGTTTGTTCTTTGCTTTCACGGAACCAAAATCAACCTTTTTTGGATGGGGTCGTCACGTGTGATGAAAAGTGGATCCTCTGTCACTACAGAAGACATTCAGGATAGTGGTTAGACACCAATGAGCCACACAGGTACTTTCAAAGGCAAAACTCTTCCAAAAAATGACCATAGTTACTGTATGGTGGTCAGCGGCTGGTATGATTTACTGTAACTTTCTGCAACCTGGCCAAACCAACACAGCAGAGTCCTATTGTGAGGAAATTGACAAAATGTATCAAAACTTGCGTCAGCAAGAGCCAGCACTTGTCAACATGAGAGTTTTGATTCTTCTCCTGGACAACGCTCGTCCGAACGTTTCAAAAATCACCGTCATGAACGAATTAAGCGTCGAAACGTCAACAACATACGTCCCACACCTTTCGCCAACCGACTACCATCTTTCAAGCACTTTGATAATTTTCTCACCGGTAGAAACACTGCCAATCAGTACCAAGCAAAAACGGCCTTCTTCGACTTAATCGAATCCTGATCACATAATTTTCATGCTAATGAGGGCTCAACCGACTTGTGTTACGTTGGCGAAAGAGTACCGATTCAAATGCTGCTCTATTCCATTGAATTGAATGATGTAAACTCATAAAAACGGACATAACTCTTGAAACAACCTAATATGAAGATCTACTGTTTTCAATATTGCAAAATAGGTTTTGCAATGATTATATTAAACCTCTTCGAGAAAGCGACGAATCAGACCAAAATGTCTTTCTCAATATGTCTTCATTTTGTAGATGCATATTATTGTTATTGATTCACCTGAAACATCAACACAGGTCTTGTCTTTATCAAGTGAATTTTTTGAAAAAAGAACTTTGGTTTTATACTGCTCCATATCTACATAGGGAGTCGGAAACTCCAGAAGAAAGAAAAAAGGAGACGAATGATGCACATAATTTTATTTTTGACACATATTTGAATGAGAAATCCATCTGAAATAACTATTTCAGATATATGACCATTCAGGTTTTTACCAAATATTCGTAAAGGAACTCAAACAGCCATTCATAGGAACGGTATACAATATAAAGTGTGAAGAAGATACGATATAAATCTGCGCAGCAAAGGTTTAAATACTGCTTTCAAAATCAGGAGTGCATAAATTATATTGTGGGTCATGTCTGATGTTTTATATAGGTCAAACTGGAAGAGCGTTGAAAGCCCGCATAAAGGAACACAACTATAGTTTTCAAAATGGAAAAGTAAATTCCACATATGCCAGTCATTTAATCTCAGTGGGACATGAGTTCAACCATGAATACAAACCTCTTCATTTCCAGAAGAAAGGTTTGAAACTCAACCTGTTGGAGAGTATGGAAATGAACAAATTCAAAAACTCTCAACATCTTATGAACGATCAAACTGAATTGAATAATTCGCCATTATTGAATCTGTTCATTTACAGGTATAAAGAGTTAGGTAGATTTCCAGGTATACTTTCGAAAAATTTATTGATATACTTAGTTAGTGAAATCATACCTGACCTTTTCAGGTAAATTCATTATACAGGCGGACGACTAGGTAATAGGTTCGAGTATAAAATGGTTGTAATTTAGAAGTAACTCTCAGTTTATGCTTGAGGAAGCTATTGTATAGCGACACACGTGTCGCGGTTTTTGTAAAACCCTTTATAGTGAAAATCATACAATAAACTGTATTGATTAGCACCATTCTGGATAACATCACTAGATGAAAAACCCAGTTCATTCACAGTAGTTGGACTTCATGCTACGGAAGATGTGACTATACTCATTACATGATGACATCCATATGATTATTTGATCATATTTATTTGAACGGGGGATATTTCCAGAAAAACTATTTTTGGGAAAGGAAGATTTTCGGCTTTCTACTCTTGCATCTCCAGAAGAAGATGTGAGAAACTTCCGAAGGAAGAAAATAAATGAGCTACTCCTCAAGTAGTTTGGTGTGCTAATACTGATACCTGGCTTAGGTGAATTTCATAAATCGTGTTTCTGTTGATTCAAGTACTCTCTATCCGAATAAGGATAATTGTCAATAACATCTGATGACTGAAAATACACTATAGAACCACACTTTTGTCTATTTTCCACGATAGTTCTATTTTTGTTGACTAGTTTCGGTCATTACATCATTTTCAAAACTAACTAGATTTCTACATACATACATACTCAGATTTGAATGTAATCTAGTTTTGAAAATGGTGTAATGACCGAAACTAGTCAACAACACTAGTCAAATAGACAAAAGTGTGTTTTTATTGTTTTTATAGTGTCTCCTCAGTGAAAATGAATTTCCACAAAATAAACAAGTCGTCAATGGAAGAAGTAACATCTGATGACCTTTTTTTACCTACCGTCATGCTGTTTGCTATTCTTGAACTCCTTGAAATGGGATTCCATATTAGATTGAGGATCACATCTTCTTCTTTTCTGTTGAAATCTGTTTGAAAACATGGAACTCATTAACCCTGACCAGGGATATCATTGCCGACTGGTACGGGAGGCAGAAGAAATCCACAAGCATACGGATAATTTCAAGAGAAAGGAAGTAGCTGTGAACCTCAATCGAATATGGAATCCCATTCTATGGAGTTTGAGAACAGCAAGCAGCTTGACGGCAGGTGGAAAAAGGTCGTCAGATGTTATTGACAACTTACCTTATCCGGATACAGGTATTACCACACCAGACTACCTGAATCAACAGAAACACGCTTTACGAAATTTACCTAAGCCAAGTATCAGTATAAGCACACCAAACTACCTGAGGAGTCAGCAAAAATACGCGTTACGTAGCCGTAATATCCAGTCATCGGACTGTCAGACAGACAAAATTTTTGTAAGAAGGAATCATTTTTAGCACTTTTTGTTGAAGGATTCTAACCCGTCTCAGGATTGGCCACACAAGGTATACCCACCAGCATCCACTGAAGAAAGAAAACCCCAAAAGATGTATTTCCTGTGATGAAGAATTAGATGTGAAACATATTACCAAGGTGTGTCCTGACTACAGAGAGGAGAGATTGTCAACACGACTACCTGAAGAACTCAGTGATGCCTTGAATCCAAATAAATTTGAGATTCTGCTAAAGTATCTGATATCTATAAATATTGTACATCTAATATGATTGTAATATGATTCAAATTGTACTACACCGCTAATAACCTTTGTAGTTGATGCGGTTATATTAAAAAAAAGTCGATTGTGTGTTATCACTTGCCACCAATGAACTGTTTATTGTATACGTTTGAAAATGTTCTTATAGGAAGAAACTGTAGAAACGTTAGTTATAAATACAAGTGGTATAAAAACATAGGAATGTTTTGGTTGGTTTCCGGGTGTTGCCATGGTCTTCTTTGGTTACAATCTCCAAACGTTTCAACTGCAACTGAGGCAGTCATCTTCCGTGGTGGGGTCGAATTACTCTTCTTGACGTACCGACATAAAAAAGTTTCATTTTTCATTTTTCATGATGTTCTTCTACCATATAGTAAAGGCTACATACATTAATATGTGTGACGCCTCTTTTCAAAATAGGATCAAAACGAAAAGTCTCAAATTATAGACCAATATCACTAATTTTGAATCTATCAAAAGTCTATGAGAAACTTTTGAAACACAGAATCACAACATTTCTTGAAAAATATGAAATGATGTCGGATAAGCAGTTCGGGTTTCGGGAGAACACATCGACAGAAAATGATATTAATCTATCAACAACTGAAATAAGTCAAGCTGTAGACAATAAACAACTTGCTTTATGCATCTTGGTGGATCTTTAAAAGGCATTCGATACTCTCTGCCATGAATTTCTTCTGAATACTTTGGAAAGTATAGGTTTTAGAGGTACTGCGTTTCTGATTATGAAAAGTTACCTAAGTAACCGTGAACAATGTACCAAAATCAATGACTGCATACGTTCTACCAGAGTCATTTAATTTGGTGTTCCACAAGGCACCGTCCTTAGTCCAATACTCTCCAATATATATTTGAACGATCTATTCTAATTGAATTCAGAAGGAAATGTGATGAGCTTTGCTGATGCCACCACAGTATTCTACAAAGCCAAAACTTAGGATGATTTGAAAATTGTTGTAGAACGAGACTTGAATTATCCTTGAATGGTTTGACGGGCAACTACTGACAGTGAATGAAGATAAAACATACTTCATTCCTTTCACTTCTTACTCCAAAAATTTTCCTAATTTTGACACCATACAGATCAAACGACCTAATGAAGTTGTGAGAATTAAAAGGGCAGACAGTTATAAATACTTAGGAATCTATTTTGATTGTAACTTGAAATGGAACGTACATGTAAATTATGTAGTGAAGAAATTGAAGAGTATTCTATACAGGATGAAACACTATTCGAATATACTCACCACAAGTCAAATGAAAATATTATACTACGCGCTGATCGAGAGCCAATTATGGAGTCATTGCTTGGGGTGCAGCCAATAAAACGTTTCTCAAAAAGCTGGAAAAAATGCAAAAATTATTCTCAAAGTCATTTTTAAAAAACCGTATACTTACCCTACCGTACAACTTTTTGATGAATCGAAAATCTTGGATATTCGACAATTATATTTTGTGAGCACTGTACCCGTCAACATAAATACAAAGCAAGTCTACAAGCCATCAGTCATCCATACCTAATACGGCAAAACTCAAACATGTCGCAAGTAGCAAGAACATCAAAAAACATACTACAAAAGGTTTTTTGTACTTAGGTCCAAAACTTCATAATAAGTTACCAAAAACTTTGAAAAATATACAGAACTTGAGA
>WOGL01000473.1:0-14678 GCA_015342145.1 Leptinotarsa rubiginosa | reverse complement strand
CAAGTTTCTATATTTGGTTACTTTTTCAAAATGATACTAATGTAAAAATCCAGGCATCAAAAGCGATTTTTTCAATTTTTTTATGTTAGTACACTTGTCTCGAACATATGAGTGCTCAAAACACTTGAAATGTTAACAGTGGCATACGGTGATTGTACTCTGAGTTATGTAGCGTGTTGAATTTTGAACAAAAAAACCATCGCATAAGCATTGCTCAGGAATTGTTGAATGACGTCAACGGCGATCCAGTCATAACTGGTGACGAATCATGGGTATATGGTTATGTTATCGAAACTAAAGTCAATCCTCCCAGTGGAGGAGCCCAGGAGAGCCAAGACCAAAAAAAGCACGCCAAATTCGATCAAATGTCCAGGTTTTGGTCACTGTTTTCTTTGATTACTGTGGCATAGTGCATCTGGAGTTCTTGCCACATGGTTGTATGGTCAATAAGGAGTATTATCTTGAAGTTATGCGCTGCTTGCGAGAAGCAATACGAAGAAAACGGTATGGTGCAAAAACAACTCATGGCTTTTGCATCGTGATATTGCACCTACTCACTCATCATTGCTTGTTGGCAATTTTTTGGCGAAAAATAACACCGTAATCATGTCTCAGCCACCTTATACACCAGATTCGACCCCCTGCGACTTTTTCCTGTTCACAGGATTGAAGAGACTCGTGAAAGGACGTCTTTTTGCGACGATCGAGGAGATAAAATCCTAATCGGTGAGAGAGCTGAAAATAGAAATTGATGAATAAATAAGTATTAATTGAGAAAAATTAAAATTCTCCTTATTTTTTTAATACTTTATTTTACCACATCAAGTAACTTCTGTAATTTGTAGCAGATCAATAAAACATGAAAAGATGAATAATGCTTTCTATAAAAGTTATAAATAATGACAGCATACAGACAATTAAAAATTGAAGAGTTTGAAAATGAAAATGAGTATGGAAACAAAAGAGGTGAATGAAAATTAATATAATGTAGATCATATCACATGAATCTCTCAGAAAAAATTCAATGGAATAAAGGAAGGGGAATTATTTTTCATAACTCAGTATTTTCGGTTTCATTGTTTATTGATTTGAATCCATTTCACGGAATTATTTTATTGACTATTCACGAAAAATGCCTTACCGACACACTCTTTCCTTTCAAACACATTAGATAACTTTGGTTTCCCAAGATTCACAGGTGGAAACCGACAAACGAATGGCGGACACAATTTCAGAATTACATGAGGACTTTGCCAGCTTACTATGCAGGGCCTTTGAGAAGAGCTCTCACTAGAATGGGTATAACAGTTGGTTTGATGTAAATTAACAATTGCACTGATTTTTTTTTGCTTTTTAGGTACCCCCGTTGCTCTGGCTCAGACTTTAATTCCTGAGAACGCCGAAAACGGGCTCAGTTTTTCTATTTCAAACTATTTGAAGAGGCTGAAAAACCAAGCGAAGGTTGAATACGACAAAATGTGCAGCGAAATCATTCAGAGACAAACGAATGTAAGTGTGGTTGGATATTAAAATAATGACTTACTCTCTAATGGGGTACTTTCAGATGAATGCTTTGAAAACAAACTTCAACAGCCCCGAACAAATAAGGGTGGTGCCCAAAGTAACGCCGAAGAAAGAGCTGATTAGCCATCCTTTGTTAACTGATAAGTTTGTATCCCAGAAGGATCACATTGTCGAACATCCAATTTCGTGGACTTGCACTTTGGACAAAGAAAGACAAACAGTCAGTTTCAAGAATGCTTTTGATATACCTAGGAACAGGCTCATTCAACAGGTGAGTAAGTTTATAATTTATCAGGTGAGAATGGGAATTTTACTATTTATTAATTCATCAATTTCTATTTCATCCCCTTGAAAGTTGTCCCTCTTAGATTCAATACACTTGTATTTTCGAACATCTTTTTTATTTTATAGGTGGTGAGGATGAGGAACAACTTCTTGCAATCCGACTGGATCTCTTTGGATCAGGACAGTGCTCATTCATTGCCGATTTGTCAAATGGGCAACTACCAAGAGTATCTAAAAAAGCAGACGCCACAGCTTCGAGAGATCGAGTCAGCGCCGGTTAGACAACACATGTTTGGCAATCCATTCAAGATAGATAAAAGGATGATGGTAACATAAATATAAAGCTCTCTTTGGCCCAGCCATACATTACCTTGGCTTATTTCATTCCAGGTGGACGAGGCCGATATAGATTTGGTTGGTTCACCAACGGGTAGCAGCAGAAATAACAAACGAGTGAATCCCTCCAGCGAGGTTATGATGAGGTTGCCTTCGAAAAGGAAACCGGGTCCGCTTCCTAAAAACTATAGGTTCAATCGTCCCAGCACTGATTCTTCTCTTCCTCCCAGCCCTCAGAGTTCACCACTTCCGTCCCCCATTCCTTGGTAAGTGAAATAATTTTTCTTTGGTTTGGACAGTGATTTCTTTTTTCATGTATATTCTGTGCCATTTTCCAAGGCATGCTGAGTGACATTACATTTTTCTGATCTTTGAAATAGGATGGGGCTGCGTGTTCTTTGAAACGAATTTCAATGGCTTGCTTAGTCTGACCAATATAATGTTTGTCACAGTTCTCGTAACCATTTTAGTGGGACTCTTCGATGACTTTAGGGGATTATGCAAGGTTTCAGACGCTTATGTATTTTCTATGGTTATTTGTAATATGTGGTATATTTTGAAATATTTCAAAAGCATTTTAGACTATTCCAGAGAAACCGTCATCAGTCTAGATAGGGATTAAACAAAATGTTGAGCATTACTTGAAAATCTTGAGTAATTTTTTCCACTTCTGTATATTAAATCCACTTTTTATTAATTTGCTTATTCCTCTTACATTTCTAAAAAAAAATCTGTGAACTCAGATATATAACTCCTGCACTTATTTTCAGGTTGAATTCCATCGAAAAGGATCTCCCCCGCTTCGAAGAACCGCCCATCTTGATCAACGGCTTGGAAAGCCCCTCCGCAAGCCCCATGTCGGAACGATCTAGATCTCCATCTCCGCCCAACGTTCCGGAACCCCTCTCTTACGGTATCAACGAAGTCAACTTCAACGTCCGCGCTATTCCGACTAGTTTCACTTACACTCCTCCTACTTCGGTCGATAATTTCATTCCGATCTATTCCAGCATTTCCGCCACAGACGATAAACAGATTTCGCAGATTCTAAAAGAGGCAAACTTAAATCATAACACTAATTCCGTGAATAGTTTCCTTCCAGAGACGAAGCACAAAGTAAGTGGTGTTGAAAACATCTTTAGCTGCAGAGGTAGATATTTTTTTTATTACATCCCTTGTTTTGTGCCCTCAGGTCGAGGTCGAGGAAGAAGAAGAAGAAGAGGAGAAGGGTAGAGAAGAGGAGGAAGAAGAAGACGAGAAGGAAATTGAGAAGCAGAACTTTGACATACGGAAAAAGTTGAACAGGCTAGTGCGCAAGCCCGGTAAGAATTTCAGTGAACTGTTGGAGAGCATAAAAACGTTCAGAGGCGACAACAATGTCCAAGCGAGGATGGTCAAGTTGATCATAAGGGAGTCGATGAGGTTCAAACGGTATAACTTGGCCTCCATGTTGGAGGATCACATGCGGACTTTAATGAGTATCGAAAATAAATGAAAAGAGTTTGTTGCGATTTTGTGAAAATTCGAAAAGATATTAATTTGTAAAAATATTTTTGATTATATAATTTTTGATGATTTTTTTTAGTTTAATAAAGATTTATTATAATAGAAAACTACGGAGAGCACAATACAATGTTTTGATGAAATCTAATATATTTGGAGATTTAGTTTCAGACGCCTGGACCAGCAGACCTAGTGAAAGCAGAGACTTCCCAGACAACGTTAATACAATGTATGAACAAAGATACACTAACGGTTTAGATCGTATTTTCATAAAGTTGAATGTGAAAGTATCCTCCGAAACCTCTTGCTCACTTCAACAAATGTTAGGCTCCCCTGAAGACGAGATATTGGAAAATGAAAACTCGGGCATATATGAAATAAGCTGAGAGGGCCGTGACAAAAAGTATATGGGTCAGACTAAGCTAGCTATTGAAACACATTTCAAAGAACACACATCACATATCGGATTCCGAAGAACAGAAAAATCTAGTGTCACTCAACACGCCTTGGAAAATGGCCACAGAATAAATGAAAACTGAAATTGTTCAAGCTTTTTAGATGCCTTCGAAAGTCTGGGAGCACCAGTTTGGCATGAGAACTATGAACATACTCCATACTAATAGCCCATTGCCTACCTTTTTATGAATCACTCTGTTAAAGTTTTGCGGTAACTTTTATCAGAAAATTTTAAGCAAATTTCTGTCTGAAATCATTGATGTGTGTCGGAAATTGTACCCTGTTAGATATAGAGACCAGTTTTCTAGTTAGAAATTAGTTTTCTTCATCTCCTGAAGATGCCAACTTGGTTGGTGAAACGTGCGTCGGAAAGAGTATTGCATTTCTGGTGACTGGGAAAAGTGCTTGTTTTGGATTTACGAGGTCTGAGGTGAATGTTCAAAATTCGCAGGCTACAAACCTTCGATTAGCGATTTTTTTTGGTTGGTGCACTCATTTTTCGAGCTGACCTTGTATTCTATGCAAGAGGTTCCAGTTTTACCTTTTATTACACAAATCATATTTTTGATGAGGGTAGTAAAAACAACAATCATTTTAAAACAATATATTTCATAAAAAACATATTTTTATAATTTATCATCGCTTAAGAATATTCACATTTTTGTAGTAAAAACATCCTTCGCCTCAGAGGCAACTAATTACTATTACTACTTACTATTAAAATTAATCTATAGTGGTTGTGGATTTGTGCTTTTTGAAAAACCAACTTTATAAGAAAAAAACGAAAAACTAATGATATACTTTTAATGAACTTAAAAGATCTTTGATCGATTTCAAAACTACCAGAATCTTTATTAGATTCGCACCCTATATTATAATAACGTGAAAATGAATGTCCAAAAAGTCCAACTTCTAGCATCAGCAGAACTAACTACAATTTCGATTCTTGACATCTCTCACAAACATGACATAATACATTAATGGATGCTTTGCTTACACCTAAAGTAATATGGTAGCACTTACACAGTGAACTTGAAAATTCAAGTTAAAAATAACAACATATGGAATGATCCGTTGAAATCATTGGACGGACAAATAGAATGTTAGCTTTCAAAAGCATAAGGACCCTGGTGAATATCAACTGTTATCTATCACTGATAAATTTCCGTTATAAAAATAATTGTTCGTTTGATAGCTTACCAAAGCAATAGAAAAAAATACGCCAGAGCCCAAAGACATCTTGATATGATTCAATAATATTTACAAGATATATAAAAACCTTGGTACGGACTCTAGAAACAAAAAATTAACTAATGATTTGAGATTGCTTTTTTCGTATGAATTTACAGTGTGGACTGTATAGTGAAAGGTGTCATACCATGGTTATTATGCATCTTGGGTATGTGCATATAAGACAGTTCCCAGGAAATACAGACGCCCAACCAGCTAAATATTAAGTTGGGTAACGATTGTGAGTTATAAGGGAAGACAGAAAGTTCAAGTTATATTAATGACAACTGTTGAGTGTCGTTCTCAAATCAACTAATACAACGCAATTACAAATTTTAGGTTACTATCACAGTAGAATAGCGCATTGCATATCAGTTATTGTTTTCTGTGAAAATACTATAAATTAGCTGTCATGTGTTCCCACCTGATTTCGGGCATGTGGATTTCCTGGGCCGTATCCTAGAATCTATTTTTCCCGACTAGTGCGTCATTATCGTTCAACATCTGAAGGTCTTGAAATTGTAGAAACTTCTCCTGGTCTCGAATGTGAGCGTAGTTTGCAGCCAGGCACATGAGGTAATGTATCTAGAAGAAACAATAAAAAAATGTCTTTGATGTAACTACCTTTGTGTTAGATAAAGACCTTGTCACTCCATTTTCATTAACATGGACTGTTCAAAAAATGAGGTGAATGTTCAAATTTCGTGGGCTATGGACATTCGATTGGCGATTTTTTTTTTAGGTTGGTACGCTCTTCTCGAGCATATGTTCACAATTTCAGCTGTTTAGCAGGTTTAGTTTATTAATGAGAAGCATTAAAGTTAGAAGTGTTTTGCGTGTTTGGCAATTTTCTGCTATCAAAAAACATTGATCAAAGATTTTGCATTAAATTTTGTGTAAAAAATGGGATAAAGCTCTGAAAAAAAACCACTTGAAATGTTGACAGTGGCATACGGTGCTTGTACTCTTGAGTCAGAGTGGTACAAGCTTTTCACAGGTCGAGAAAATTTGAATGAAGACTCTTGCCTGGACGCCCCAGCATATCAAAAACCGATGGAAATGTTGAGAAAGTGAAGAAAATTGTTATGGAGAATCATCGAATCCCTATTGGAGAAGTTGCTGACGATGTCAGCATATGGGTTGGCTCATGCCACACAATTTTTTTAGAAATTTTGAGCATGAAGCGTGTGGCAGTAAACTTCGTTCCAATGTTGCTGATTTTTTACCAAAAAAACGTCCCATTGGCATCCCTCAGGAATCGTAGAATGAAGTCAACGGATATTTAGATTTGCTTAAAAGTGTCACAGCTGGTGACGTACCTTGGGTCTATGGTTATGACATCGAAACCAAAGTCTAATTGTCCCAATGACGGGCCCAGGAGAGCCAACACCGAAAAAACCACGCCAAATTCGACCATTAAGAGTTCTTGCCATATGGTCGTATGATCGATAAAGATTATTATCTTGAAGTTATGCGCCGCTTGTGAGAAACAATATGAAGAAAACGTCCGGTGTTGCGGAAAAATAATTCATGGCTTTTATATCACGATAATGCACCTGCTTGTTCGTCATTTTTTGGCCAGAAACAACACCGTGATCATGCCTCAGCCACCTTTTTCGACAGATTTGCCTCCCTGCGACTTTTTTCTATTTCGAAAATGTAAGAGACCCATGAAAGAACGGCGTTTTGCGGCGGAGACTGAAACCGAATCACTGAGAGAACTCAAGGATATACCAAAAATATAAATATTTATAAATAAAATTTTTTTGAGAAAAATGAAAATTTCAACAGACAGCTTATTTCTTTCAGGTATTTTTTACAGAGAGAGGAAACAGCAGGCTTTGAGTGGCAAAAATGCTTTCAATAGACTGTATTACACAGAAAAAGAGGAAGCATTTTATGTCAAGTTTATTATGAAGTGTCAAGGAACAGAAATGTCCCCCTTTTGTCAAGTGAAATGCTGTCTATTCGTATTACTTACCAAACTTAATATGACAAGTATCGATGCTACTGATGCTAGTATGAACATACTTTCGACTTTTTCAACGTAATCTTTGCAAAAGGCTTTTACGTTGCTTTCACCAGATACTTTCATGTGGTCCGATTTGGTCCCCTCAGGAAACAGAAAATCTGAAATGAAAAAAGGATGAGGGTTTTTCAAGTATTAAATTCAGTACAAAAAATTAATATTTTCAATAAAGACTCAATTTGAAATTGAAGAAAAAATTGATATGATTTGTTGGCTAGTTTTTGTTTTGATTTTGAACAATTCAAAAAAAATTTCACATATAGTCAGTGGGCACACTGTAAGGCTCTGTAAGAGGATTGTACAATCCATTGTTGCTATTATTAATATTATGAGAGAAGTTGAGATATTATATCTTCCGTTAATAGACCTAAGAGATGAATTTGGTATTGCAAGTAGAAAAATAAAAGATAAGAAAACAGTTTTTCAATTGTAAAATACTTACAGAACTGTGTGAGATCAATGTCATCTTGTAGGGATGCAACCCTTGGATTTTCGCACATTTTCCAAAATATTGTGAAAACAAAAGTCACAATGACCAAAGTGCAGAATTTTATAATCCAAATTATTTGCAGGACATACGTGATGCACATGAACTAAAAAAAAAAACACATGATGAAACAAAAAAAATACAAAGGTGCTAAAGGACCACAAAGTATTTTAATTTTGCAAGTGACAGTTCAAACTGTCTATTAGCCATATTTGTCAGTTTAAACTGGCATTCACCTATAATTAAATTGTTGATTATTAGGCGCGCTATAATCAATAGTTCAAACTGTCAATTGTTAATTATAATATGTACATAGTCATTCAACTGAATTTGACAAAAGGTTCCTATTATAGAGAACAAGAATAATCTCTTTTCAGATCGAGAATATCAGTGGTTGTTTTTTAAATATTCGCCAAAAAAACTAGAATGGTCAAATTTCGTTTTTTGGCTCTATAAAAAAGGCAGAGAAACTTTCAATACTGTTTCAAATTTGTTATAATCTGATATAAACCAATTCGCAATGTAACGTTTCGTCCATTAGATTTCATCATCAACTTTTTTTAATACGGACCTATATTATAATACATCGCTGAAGTTGTTATTACAGTGGCTTCAAAAATAGATGAAAAAATATCATATGGTAGTTCATTGTACTCTAAGAGCTCCCTATGAAACAGAGAGTTCATGTTCCTTGTTAGGTAAGGTTAAACATATTCTGGAGAGGTGCATACCATATGCTCATGTTCAGGTGAAAACACCTCATCCTTGCCTCTCATGTGTTAATTGATCAACACCTATACTAGGAATGAACATTTAAAATTTCAGCATTGACTTGCGTTTATATCAAGATTAAGTTGAGATCTCCAACCAATATACATTTCCAACGTTCTGTAAAGATATATCCAGCCCATTTTTCATAATGATCGATATAGACAGCAAACTAATAAATCTACATTATGAAACCTTGCTTTCAGAATTAAACGTCTCTAATCGACAATTCAAACTGTCAATTTGAAAAATAATCTATAATTCTTCAGCGCCTTCTTGTAATAACTAATTGAAAAAAACTTGAATTTGTTGTCACATTATTCTTTTCTACTAACCGTTGCACAACTCAGTCTACCTGTCACTCTGGACCCCCATCCCCTGTACACTTTGTGTCTCGTTGCTCCAGTAGCCAGAAATCCTACCATTAGAATCATTAGACCTAGGGCACCCATGCAAGCACCAATCAGAACAAACGCCATCTTGACTGCTTCGACCCTGAAATGTATCCGAAGACATTAAGTTACTCTAAACAGGTTTAATGGACTTTTACCAGAACACCTGCATCCCAAAGACTTCGCTGAACATCAGAACGGATAACGTTGCTCCTCTGTACATGGTGCTACAATAAATCACTACGCCTAAGGCACACATTATTGTCGCGATCAAAGTGGCATAAGGTATTCGGGTGAGGCACTTTTCGCAGCAAGCTGGAATTATTAAAGGTTTAGAATTGCTTCAATTATAAGTTATATACCATACTGCGATCATCATCTTCTAATACTGTTTGCAAAGAATAGATGCTCTCTACTGATCTGGATAATTCGTAGTCTAAATTGGTTTCAAGTGGCTTTAATGCCATATGATCGTTCCTATTGTAATTTCTTTGCATTTTTGTTGAAATATTTTAGGTTAAAACCACATACACAGGTGAAAATATATGACTAATATAAACCCTATATTGAGTTAATCAGACTTATCTCTAATGTTTTGAAACCACACCTACTGATGAAATGATAAGATACCAGTACACTTTTTAATTATTTTAAAGTACTCACCCATATTGAAGGTATTTTATTAACTTATCACGATAATCGTTATTTGAGCTACCAGGCGAAAATTCTTTATAAACGATAAAAGAACTGTTATCTTGTGGAATACATGTTCACCCAATATTGGTGAATGTATACGAATAATAAATAATTGAAATTAAAAGTAATCAACAAAGAATTATGCAGTTATTGGTCTAGGGAATTTAATTTCTTCAGTACTTTGTGGTAATATTCACAGTTGCAACATCGTTGTACCAGGTGTTCTCAAAATATTTATTGCCAACATTCAATTATATCGGGCTCGATTAATATTTTTTTATATTTGATTGAAATTGAAAGCAAGTTGCATTAAATAAATATTTCATTCAACCTGTATTATATATATCATTTGTAAAACTACCAAAATCACAATACAATTGTAAGGCATATATTTTTGGGAGAGACTAAGTTTTGGGAAAGAAAGGTTTTTTCTTTTTCTACTTCTCTATATTCATCCGAAAATATGGGAATCTTCCAAAGAAAGGGAGAAAACCAATGATTACAGCATGAAATCTTTACAAAGACGTGTAGATCATAAAAAGAAGTTACTTTTGGATACAAACTGGAAAAAAGCCCTCTTCAAACAACTACTTTCATATAAACTTCGAATTACACAAAACCTTCCTTTCCCAAAAACTAATAACTAATATCTACTGAAAATATATTTCATTTCGACGAATAATATATAAATATGACATGCTCCAGGTTCAGGTGAAAAACACCTTACTCCTTGCCTCTCATGTAGACCTACGACTTTGTAGGTATACGTGTGGCAAATACACGACGGAAAATCAACAACTAACCCAGCTAATGCCGCGCAGAAAGCTGAAGCAAAACCATCAGGCACCTGTGCAACATCTTCCATTTGAAAGAATCGTCGCAAGTTACTTGCCACTACGAAAAGCAGAAATTAATTTCATTTGGTCGGTACGACCAACCGACAGCCGGTTTCGGAGTACTTGCCCATTATCAGTACCAAACAGGTCACTTCAAACGGAGTTAACCGTCTGAGTATCCCGTACAAACAAAACCAATTCCAACTAGTCATGAACTTCATATGCAGCTGATTCAGTAGGGTGCTCACTGCGCCACCTGCAGAAAAAGCTAGGAAACAACTCCACAAACATAATATTCTCCGGGGTGGGAGTCAGAATAATGATTATATTCCGGAGAGGTGCAAATGACATGCTCCAGGTTCAGGTGAAAAACACCTTACCCCTAGCCTCTCATTTCAAATTATTGGTAATATTTCTCCTGTTATCGATCAATACGTAATGGACGATCTCTTTGAAGATACACTTCCCAAGCTAAGTTTTGGAATTCCTTTTTTAAAGAAATACGTTGACGATATAATTTGTGCAAGACAAATCTCAGGAAATTCTTGATGTCGATAGATATAAACAAGTATTACAATTCAGTATCGAAATAGAGAATAATGACACGTTCCTTTTCTTGGTACAAGAGTTATCCGTCGAACTGATAATTCCTTGAGTTCTGATTGGTATATTGTCAAACTTATAATTCATTTGATTACCGAAATACGCTGTATACCAACAGTTGAAAGCCCAGCAAAAATTATGTTCAATAGAAACTTGAGGAATACATTTGATCTAATAATTCTGAATGGTGAAAAAATAGTAGAAGATAGGATGGAAAAACAGCTAGAGGAGTTTGGAGGAAAAAATAAAGACCTACAACGCAGATAGCAGATAATGCAGGATATTGTATGTATGATATTTGTATGTATGATATTGTATGTATGATATTTGTAAGATATTTCAGAACAAAAATAGTCGAAAAGACAGTTGCTGCTGAGAATTCAAGATACGTTCGTCATCGCAATCAACGCGCATGCCACTGATGATGTCTGGCGCAGTAGCAGACGAAACGTTCGATACTTCAGGTTTCTTTCAATCACGGCCTACCAGCCCAAATTTTCTTCTCTTCAATAAAAAAGGTGATGTTATTTTTTATTTCAAAATGAAACACCGCCGACACTCAGGTCAATTCAAACCGTTGAATCTGAGTACTAGTCAATTGGGACAACAGTAAAAATGGCTGAGAAAAAAAAATGACGTCTTAGTATAATTCAGTGTTCATATACCTAAAAGTAGTTGTATTTTTCTTTCATGTAATTCAATGTTTATATATGAAAGTAGCTGTTTCGAGACGGCTTTTTCTTTCAGTTTGTGTCTGGAAGCCGATTTTTTTAAATCGATTGCTTTCTTCTTTTCTTTGGAAGACTCCCATATATTCTTTTGTATAACGATGGAGAAGTAAAAATATTGAACTTTTCATTCCTGATAACAGTGCCTTCTACAAATGAAATAATAATGCGCCTAACGAAAGTCCCGAAACTCCTATATAGATCTGCGCTAATTTCTTAGACCAAGATAAATGAAAAAATCTTCACACTTAAAAAACATTTATCATCTCTGAGACATATATCATTATTTGAAGTGAATAGGAATCAAATCTTTGAGATTTTTAATCAATGATACAATTTTACATATATATTTTGTCTGACCTTGATATCTTGTTCGGTTCAAATAGTATGAATACTGATATACTATGGAATTAAAGCCATGTGAGTATAGTTTTAACATGTCAATTCAAATTCAGACTCATGAATCTACCAAATTCGCAGATGTGAAACTGTGAAATCAAAAAATCAAGACAAGACAATGTATACCTGTTTACCAATGACATTACCAGTAAGTTTTTAGAACTTCAAATATCTATTCGCAGAATAATACAATATGTAGGTACCTGCTTACTTACCTATCAGGTAGTTTCTTGCAGTGAAATTTGTACCTGTTTTCATCATTAACAAATTATTTATCTAACGAAAAATAAATCTTTTTCTGTTTGTATCTTTTCAGATAATAAAACATGGATTGGAAATGGACTGATCCGTTACTTGATGAAAATCAATAAAACTATCCATGATAATAATTAAATAATTTTTACAAACATATTTTATTTTTCCGCGTGTAGAAATAAAAAAAGTTTGTGAAAATTGTTTAACTATTATCATGGGTAGTAAACAGGGATTGGACATATTAACATATAAACCATTTCAAATGAAAACCATATGCATTCACACATAAAAAAAATAAAAGATGATAAAACATTCAAAATATCTAATTTTTGTATAATCTGTTCGTGGTTCATTAATGTCACTTTGAGCGAACACATCGATCACTCTGTAGAAAGGTATGAAGCTATACAAATTATATCTCAAACAGGTTTAGTTGAACGGTAACAAATTCGAATTGTATTATTATTTTCGATACAAACTCATTTAAGTTTCAACACTTTTTATTTTTTAATAAATTCATACTTTATTTCCAACCTCTAGGAGAAAATGGAGTATCTATTCATATTTGAGTTAAAAAATGATATAAAAATACTTTTTCCTAAAGCTGATATATACCTACCCTATACTATACCTACCTACCTATGTCTCATCCTTTGGCAACTGAGAGATTATAAACGGCAAAATATACCTACAGCTTGTGTTTAAACACAGTTGAACAGAGATACAAAAAACTCATCAAAGTGACATATTATTCCTGAACATCCTGAACATCAAACAAAACTCGAATCTGGCATATAAAAAAGCAGCTGTAAGAATACCAGCAAGGCAGGTAGGATATAAAGACGGGCTTCGCAGGATTCCCGTAGTCCAGGTGTAATTGAATTCGAATGCGCGTGCGCCACTCTTGGATTCTCGGAACAAAACTACTTGTTGCCCTTCGTTGACTAGTCAGTTTGTCTCGCTTCCGAATTAGTGTATTTAGCTACAGGAGTTCTGCGGCAACGTGTTGAGAATTAATATTTATCGTGTGAAGTGACAATAACAATATGGATCTAACCTGCAATGAAAATTTCTCGAACAGTTGCACTGCCGAAAGGGACGCAGCAATCTTCGATGATTCGCGTGTTATGAATAACTTGCTCAATGATGAAGTATTTTCTATACCCAGTTGTGATTATTTTCAAACGGTCCAGAACGACATTCAGCCGTTCATGAGAAAAGTTGTGACGACTTGGATGCTGGAGGTAAGAAAAAAGAGATTGTTTTGGTTCAGAAATATAAATACGCGCATGCTAATTAGACAGTTATACTTTTTTTTGTGCGAAATTGTTTTCAAAACAATAACAGAAAAGGAAATATCAAACATCGACCTTATGTCACAGTTCCTTTAATTTTGCTACAGGGTTTGAAGTTTTAGAGAATTTAGTTGGTTGCAACATTTGAGATATTTTTATTATAGTAAAGTGAACATGGAAGGTTCGAAATTAATATAAAAACTATGTTTGTCGACATTAATGCAATGGAATGATTTGTGCTTCAGCATAGTTTAACAATAACATTTCTATTTTCTGGGATTTTAGATTGACGTCTCTGCATATTCATCACATTCTACAAATATTTCGCATACAGGGTATCGCTGAATAGATTTTTTATTTCTTTTATTATAAATTTTCATAATTATTTCGATTATATTTTTGACATTAAAAGAGTATTTCATAGGTATGTTGTTGATTGTAATCTATTAAAATATATTTCCATTATGTATTTCATCAGTTCGGACTTCCATTTTCTAATATAATATAAATTGATTTGAAATATCTGAAAAAAATTAAAAAGATTAACCCAAAATAACAATTTTATTAAACAAAAAACTTAAATTACAGAGAAATAACATACAAGCAACAACCAAAAAAATAAGAAATTGAAATATTAATAAAAGCTGAAAATTAAAAAAAATTAAAATATTAATGAAAAATAAAAATTAAAATTAAAAGATTCCAAACCAAGTTATGTCACGACGTTTCGATTGTTAGTATCCACAATCGACTTCGGGTGATAACTGGACTTATTCCTCCAAGATCTGACTATTTATAGCTCATTCGAGTGCTTTCACCTATCCCCTCTCCCCTCTTTCCGCCTCAATGGTTTTAG
>WOGL01000472.1:3382-16222 GCA_015342145.1 Leptinotarsa rubiginosa | reverse complement strand
GCAGGTTTTTCCGGGTTTTCCTGCAGCTGAAAAAGCAAATGCGCCACTGGAATCAAAGAAGTCGCCCCGGAGCGTCAATTAATCTTCTAAAATAAAATTTTTTAAAATTAATGTCTCTTATTCAATTTATTTGTTTTTGTCGGTATAAAACCACAAAACCATATGTTTTCGAAAGTATCTTTCTATTTTATGCGAATCCAAATTAAGTCGGCACCATTGCCAACTCCATTATTATTGATGCTATGAATTATGTTGAACGGGCAAACTAGTAGCATTTTTTAATGGCCTTCTTAATGTCGAAAACAAAAAGAAAATTGACCTTCGCGTTTTCAAAATATTTCATAAAATTATATTTTTTTAAATGGAACACCCTGTATTTTATCATGCATTTCGATTTGCAATAACATTCTAAACAACAGAGCTCATATCACCTTCCTTCCTAAAGTTGAAAATAGCAACTTATGTAGAAATATTTATTTCTTTCAATAGTACAATTTTCTTTATTTTGGCAAAAATAAGCTATAAAATATCGATTAAATACTCAAAAACACATATTTGGGCCCTTCTCTTGACACTACTTGTTGCTTTCAACACATCAATTCTATTAATTATAGTTTCAATATAATTTTTCAGTTCATCTACATTAGCATGATTTATTTTTTACACCTCATTTTTTCAGAAATCCCCAGAAATAAAAATCTAGAGGTGTCATGTCTGGTGAACGAGGAGACCACTTAACAGGACCATTTATAGCAATCCATCTGTTTCCAAAACAGTCTCCACAACATATTCTTTTTACGCCATTCAAATTATGTGCTGGTGCTCCATCCTGCTGAAAATAGATCATGTGACGAGCCTTCAGATCAAGATCATCGAAAAACTCTTCCAACACTCTTGTTAATAAATTAATGTAACGGTGTCCGTTCATATAACCATGGTAGAAAAATGGACCGATAATTTTGCCTCTAAATAGACCACACCAAACATTTATACTAAATCGTCTCTGGGGATTGTGGGGATGGACTAGATATGGATTATGTCTACCCCAATGATGATTTTTTTTTCTAATGTAGATCCCACGATTTGAAAAATGAGCCTCATCGCTCCATTTAATATTTCTATAGAAGTTTGGATCTTGTCTGCATTTATTCATAAACTACCGACAAAATCCCAATCGTCTCTCAGGGTCACCAGGTTTTAGTGTTTGCACTGGTCTCAACTTAGGAGAAATCTTATGTTTCTTCAAAATTAATTGAGACAGTGAAACAGCTATTTCTCTAGAAGAATATCTGATGGAATTATTTGGATTAACCTCAAAGTAGGCTAAAACGTCAATTTCTGTAGCTTCAGATATTACGAAACGTCTTTTAGTTATACTCTTCTCAGAAACTTTTTCATTGTTCCTGAATCGACGATGAAGCACAGCAAAAAAACGCCGATTAGGTAATTCACGATTGGGGAACAAATTGCTGTAGTGTTGGCAAGTAAGATTATGACATATCACATTTTTATTGATGAGAAAATATTCGAACAGTAGTTGACAGTTACAATAATTTATGACACTGTCATGATATACTTGAGAATATTTGACAAATAGTATTTCAACAAAGTTTCATAGCAACTTGATTACTCATAATGATTCTGTTTTATCGAATCAAACACATTTTTTTCCAACCGCATCAATATAACGCTTCAGTATTTTCTGTTCTGGTACAAAAACGGCTTTAATGTTATCATTTCAGCAGACCTATTTTGATTCACAAAATAAATACGACTAGTGGAATGGCTTTAAGATGGAAATTATCGTTTTGTAAATTAATACCAAATAGCTCAGTGATGTCAAGTGAGTGGTACGACATGATGATCACGGGTTTCACGAGTTCAAATCCCAGCGCAATTTTTTGTTTTTGCTGTTAGTAACAAAATATCGTCATTCGTATAAGTACCAAAACTGGGTGTTTGGATAATCATGAGGTTTTATTTGCCAAAACAAAGAATTTTTTTGTTCTAGTGAAATAAATAAATATTTCCACATAAGTCGTTTTTTTTCAAGAAAGGAAGAAAGGTGATATGAGCTTTGATGTTAAGAATGTTATTACGAATCAAAATGCGTGATAAAATATAGAGTGTTCCGTTTAAAAAAATATAATTTTATAAAAACGCGACTGTCTTTTTTTTTGTTTTTTGCATCGAGAAGGCCATTAAAAATGATACTAGTTTGCAAATTCAACTGAATTCGTAGCATCAATAATAACGGAGTTGGCAATGGTACCGACCTAATTTGGAACATTATGTGTATTTATATTTTTCATTGAAAAAGAATACTTTGACATACATCTTCTGATCACCCAGTATGTAACCTTTAGGCCCCTTTTCTGTGAATGTTTTTTCATTGAGAATCTTAGAATCGTTCCTATTGTCATCCTCTTTGTGTTGATTTATTTTTAAATCCTTTATTGATCTACATAAAAAAACGTAACGTTGTAATGAACGTTTGCTACAAGAATTAAAAATTCAGTTTTATACTTTCCAATATAAAAGGATTCTAGTATTTTCGTGTCCAACTAACCTGGAAACGTTGAATTTGGTTTGTTCAGAAGATTGGGTCCACTTTGGTGTCCTATGATGAAGGGTCTATTATTATTATTCGTGTTAGGATTGAATGGAGAAAAGGGATTCTGCAGATTGGCTTGCGGTCGAGAATTTTTATGAAATTCTCTCAAAATGTGTTCTAAACTAAAACCAGGAGGCAAATCATTATTGACATGCTCTCCATTTTGAGGAACTACATAAGGAACAAGATGTATTTGTTGTTTACCCGGCTTGGGTATGCTCGGAGGTGATAAACTATGAATTTCTAGAACTGATCCAGATGGATAATCACTTATCTCTGGGTGTTGATTGATGAACTGTAGGAGATCATCTGGGTTACCTTGGCCATGTATTTCTATTTCGGATTGGTCAGAATTGTGATTGGGCTTAATGATTGGTGCCTCTGATTTGGACGGTGAAAATATATTGTTTTCTTCTTGGAGTGGAACTGATTCCAAAGGAGGATGAGGTGTGACAAATGTCGAGCCCTTTTTAATTTTACTCTTATCCATGTTCGTAGGACTGAAGGGTCCCAAATACTTATTATTTTTTTCTTTCAAAACGTTAGGTTTAGTGTTGTATTTTACCGGTGTTATTGATTTATTATTGAAAGGATTTTCCTCCGGTTCAAGTTTTGGTACATGCCCTAATTCGTTAACACTATCAGTCTGATGTGGAACTTTGTTTTCATAGACAACTAGTGGACCCAATATTTTAGATGGTGTTTTCGGGGTGAAGTATTCCTTGTAAGAAGTTTCTGTCGCAGTTTCAGTATGTCCTTTATCGTTTTCTGTTTCGTTGGGTAATGTTTCTGAAATGAATTCTTCGTCAGCATCCACTCAGAAAAATAATTTAGAAAACGTTTTACTGATCCCATCCCAGTGCCTATGTACATACCAAAATATTACCATGAGTGGAAACAAAAGCGTCAGTCCATTTCCTAGTATATGAACATACACCTACTGAGTATCTACACCAGTTAAGCATGTTGTTAGTAGAAGCAGGAAAGGATTGAATCTTAATCCATATCATTGCAGAATTAGGATATTTTTGGAATTTGGAATTTTTTCCAGGTAATACTTGAGGGGATGAAATGCTGACATGGATCAATTCAATGAAAAGTGTATAACATGCCTTTGTTTTAATTCGAACATTTTATGTACATGATCTGTTCAACACATTTCACTATCATAGTAAAGATAGTTTTACTGAAAACTCGACCTAATTCTTGACCCAGATACGATACAATTTGTGATGCCGGAAAATAATCACTTCCTGAATAATTTTGTTATCGTCCACTTTTGAATGTAATAAAAAAAATTATGATGTACCAAATTACCTAGAACAATTCAATCAGACCAGTCTCAAGTTACCTACACTGTAGGTCAATGGACTGACACCTATCAGGAAGCAACTACTCCCCCGGGCTAATACACCGAAAGGCGTTGGATTATATCTGACAGGTGTCAGTGCGGGATTCTTAACTGAAGTTATTCCTGCTTATGCTGTTGGCAATACAACTGCCGGAATCGATTTTCAATTATTGGAACACATTTGCAGACCGGTTTCGGGCTATTTGACCACACGTCAGTGCAAGGTAATAACTATCATCAACATGAAGTCGATTATTTCCCATAATTGAAAATCGAATTCCTTTCAGAGTATCATTCCTCGAACTAGGCTGAATCGAACGACCAACAACATGGTTGTCATCGCCCCATCTCCCCGTGAACGAGGTAACCAACAGCATATCCGTAATTTGATTTACAGCCAGTCTTCGAGTATCCCCACTCAATTTATGTGAAATGATGATACTGTCTACATTTACCACTGTGGTGATTGTATTTGTAGATATTTTCAATTCAAAGTTATTGTAAACAAACTGAATATTGCTTATTGCGAGGTCATAGAAGGCTTTAATTTTATGTCGACTTTTTTCTTGAGTTTTTTCTTCAGATTTAAGGTATTTTATACTTCTAGAAAAAGTCGAAATTTCGAGAAAAAAGCTAAGATCTCAGAAAAAAGGTAAGATCTTGAAAAAATTGAAAACTCAGGGAAAGTATCGAAATCTCAAGAACTCAATAACAAAAAATAGAAAGTGACCCTTCTACGTGTTTTCGATACACATTAATTATTTCCTGATTGTTTATTTTCTTTCACAAGATCTGATATTTTGAAATCAGTAATGTACTGTTTTAGCTTGATTCTGGGAATGTGGAAGTGTTTTAACTGAAAATTCAAGGAAAGAAATCATTATTTATTCAAATAATACAATAATATTTCATACTCAGTTAACAGTTTCTGAACCACCTAAATTCTTGAGTATATCAGAATATATTACACATAAAAGTCTGGTAAATATCATGGCTTATTCAATTTATCAGGAATTGAAATACTCAAACAGTATTTGTTAATAATGAAGTGGAAATTACTTATTTGGAGAAACTTTTTGAAATAATGTGTTGATAAAAAAGTGTTTGATTTTATTATATAAGTAAAATGAGTTCTAAATTTGAATATCGGTTTTTGTAACATTGTTTGTCCTATTATTTTTGTATTTTTTAATGGAACTTTATTAACTTCAAGTATAATGAAATAATACTTTCAGAAAAGCCATACTGTATTTTGGCAATTTGACCAGAATGGATATTTTTTAAACAATATCATCAAAAGAAAAGATAAAAAAATCTAAAATATATCTGTCCTGGACACGAATTCAGAAATGTCCACAATAATATCACAATAAAAAGTTAGTTTTGTATATGGTTTGATCATATAATACATGTTGTGCTGAAAACTTCTGATGAATAATAATAAATAATATAATATATTACAAGAGAAAGGATAATTGAAAATCAGTAATATTATTACTTGAGTAAGCACACACTTAAAAATTTCAATATTATTAACTGGATGGAATAGTATATTGTCACTACCAAGGTGTAACATTTTGATTGTATGTTTCTGAATATGTGAACGTATTCACAGTATTTTTTCTAAACAGTTTTTTGTGCATTAACTTGTGAATACAGTTAGGGTTTTCGAATTGGTTTCCAATGGGTTCTGGAGATTTCATCGTCAGAAGTTTCAGATATGTGAAATACTTCTATTTGTTATTGTTATTTGTAAAATTGATATCCAAAAGTCTGTTTCAAAATCCGTCACCTGGAGAAATGTACAAAGGAAATACAAGACCTAATCTTACTGAATAAATTGCTAGCATACCTGCATTATCTGGGTTGCATACCCAGTACTTGCAACAATCATCTTCAGGAATATGACCTATTTTGGCGAGATTCTGGGGACAAGGCAAATTTGGTGGCGGAAGAGCCGTTACTGGAGGACACGTGTTTTGGCATTCGACATGGCCCATCTCACAGTAGCATCGTTTTTCGCAGCCAGTTATGTTGATTGGTACTTGTTCCCAGTTTTTGTATGTCGCTCCCTTATAGTTGCAAGACCCATTATTTTTGCATCTTATTCTTTCGGGGCAGCATTTTGGTGGAGTCGGGGTGAAGTCTGGTGGTATGGTTTCCCATTCCACACAATTAGGATCTAACACGTCAACTCCGAAGTAAGTTGGACACTGAATTTTCAAACATTTCATTCCTCCTTCTTGGCATACACACAGAGCCGTACACTCATCATTGAATTCATCGCCAAGTTTGAATAATTGACCCTTGTACTGGCAACCCTTTGAATCATTCTTAGTTTTATCCCCAGGTTTTAGATCAGTAACGAAATTCTGGATATTGATAATGTCATCTGTGTTTTCCAGCCTTAAATATTTTGCGTCTCGTTTAGCGAGCACGTAACCTCCTTGTACTATTTTGAATTTTCGCCATGTAGTTTTGTCGTCACTTATTTCGACTACTAAACCAGCGTCGTCGTCAGAACTTGAATCGAATTTCACCAAGATCGTAGTTTCGTTAACGAATTTGGCAGATAATACCTTTCGTTTATGACTTTCATCATACTTTTCCGGATCGTTGTCGTCGAGGGTAACATCGCATAGTATTTTTTTGCAACACGAATCGTTAGGATCAGGCACTTCAACACATCTGTCGTTCGTTTTGTTAGAGGGTGGGCATCTGAAATAAATTATCAATTATAAATTTGGAACAGTTCAAAATTGAGTTTCGACCTCAAATCAATATTTTCGATTGAAAATGGACAAATTTCAAAGAAAAGAAGCACTTTTATTTTATTCATACAAATGGCAATTTTTTTTGAGGTCCGCAATTAGTCTAGATTCTAGACGAGAGGTGTCAAACTCAATTTTGCAGAGAGTCATATATCAAATTTAGAATGTGTAGGCGATCTAGATTCAAATGAAAAAATGTACTGAATTATTATAACATTTTATTTATTTAATTATATAATATATAATATACGATTGTTAAAAATCATATCAAAGTTATAAAAGAGAGTCATTACTTTGAGCTAGAAGTTCCAGATACCTGACTTCTCTTGTTTTTGACAAGCTCATTGATGTCAGGTATCATATCCGTTGTAATTATTTTAAGAATTGATTGAAAATGTTCATTCGTAAGTCTTGTGTAATGTTTGTTCTTTATTTATTTTCATGCTCACATAACTAGGTGCCACCAAACATGTAGGTACAGAATACGGTAGTTGTCCAAAATCTTGAAATATTGTGTATAAAATGTAAGAGCGTTAACCTCTTTAAATTTTTCTTCCAAAATACTGTCCGATTGAAGATCTTTCAACTCCATTTGCAAATGAACTGGTGCCTGTGAGAAGCTTCAAAATTGAATGGATTGTTGAAAATTGGGATTTCTATTTCATCCATTTTGTGGAAGTCTTCAAAACGATTGTTGAGTTCCGTTCTATTTGTGGGGCCCCTGTAGTCCCTGTGGCACTTCAGGGGCTCCAAATTCATTTCAGTGGTGGGAGTGGCTTCGTTCCTGTTGGTTGAATTAAATTACCTGATGCGAGATCAATTGAATGCGGGTGATCAGATTTCATTAATGAAGATTTCTTCTTCTTCTCGGTTGAAATTATTCTGTGCTTCTGCCAAGGGTGGAAACTTTGCCATGACTTCAACCAAGGTACCCACCAGAACATTATCGCGAGTGTTCTGAACGACATTGCTGAGAAAATCCGTATTGATACGTCGAGGATCTTGATTCGCGCAAAACCACCCAAGTCCAATATAACACGGAGAGAAAGAGAGACGATGAAGAATCTGAATAACGACAAGGAAACGTAACTATCGTGAGGAACACCGGGGAATACAGGGAGAAAATTACTACCTTATTTGATTCAGGGACATATAGGAAAATCAATCGGTATTTTGAGAAGAACGATTCATCTTGCCCGTTCATCAGGTTTCAAATACGAAAATGATGCTTCAAAAATTCGATGTCCTTTCGCCACGTCTATATGACTTCCCTAATTGAACAAACGAATGGCCTTGCAATGACCAGTAGGTTTGGTAAAATTGCGTTGATGACACGTTCGTAGTATGGCAAAGAACAGACGCGAAATCTATCAAAAAAAATCTGTTAAAACCAGCTGTCGTACCCGACAACTCACAAAAGTCGAAACTTGTGCGAGCTAAGGACTAACGAGGTCTTACCTTTTAACGTGTGATTCCTAGTATTAGGTCATAGAATGTACAGGAAACCAACGCACACAGACAGGTATGTGAATGAGAATTCCAATCACCAGCCATGACAAAAGAATGGGATAATCAAAACTTTGGTTGAGAAAGTCCGACGTATATGTGATCCTCGAGAAACTCAGTCATTTGAAAAACGCTTTCAAAGGGAATGGGTATAACACTTCGTCCGTTGTCTCATCGCCATTGATAATGTCTACCGCAGAAGTAGACGAAATGTCAGGCATACACATTTGCAGACTATACCCAACAAACCCGGAAAATAGCTTTTACACAGTTATCTTCAGCCGTGGAAGTTTAGACTCTTTGAAATAATCTTTCATTTTTGACATTTAGTAAGTACCATTTTTGCAAAAAACTTATCATAAAAATACCCTATTTGTATGAGTTTAACCGTACGACAATTCTTGAAGCCAACTTTACTGAAATGTGGGAATCACTCCTAACTTCCGATTTGAAATCCACCAGGTAGGTAGGTATAGTGATGTATTGAATATGTAATGTGTGAACACGGATATTTCACTTGATGAATGTAAAAGATAAATATCCTTACTTTTTGCATATCCTGGAATTTCAAAACACAGCCACTGAAATTGTCCATGGTGATAATTATAGAATTTTCATAATAACCGTTATTTAAAACGCATTTCGCCACACGGTAGCTCAAACTATTCTGAATACATCAAACTATTCTGAATCCAATTCAATTACTAGTTTTCAAAGTGTATTTTCAGAATAGTTTGATAGTTTGATGTATCAGTAACTGATGAAGCTACCGTGTAGCGAAACGCGTTTTAAATAACATTTAATGTGAACATTCTATAAGTAACGGATTAGAGTATTCATGACCATAATGAAATATTGTTATTGTTCAATAACAACCTTGTGTTAAAAATCCAAAATATTGAATAATGATACTTTGCACCGAATCATATCACTTCGTGACCATGAATAAATTCAGCAAATTTTTCACAACTAGTGAGATTTCTACATTGAACCCAAAATATAAAACAAAATATCCTTAAAACAGAAAATAATAAACATGAAAATGGATAAAGTTAAACCAGAATTAAGAAAAGAATTGAAAAATTACCAAATATACAGTCTGTTTCACTTGAAATAGCCGAAAGTAGAGGTGACTTGAAAATATTTGAAGTGAATTACCTCTTGTCCTAAATTTTCTGATTTCCAATTTCTATACATTCTGAAAAATGTCTAACTATTCAATCAAAAACTGTCCGGATCTTGCTTGGAAAAGGCCCAAAGACATTTCAAAAATCGACCACAAAGAATATGCTAATTCAATATGTGTTCATAGATTTCATGTGTGGAAATTATGAAAATTTTACTACTAGATAGTTGTATTTTATAGATTTCAAAGTACCATCCTAATATTTATCTAGCCACTATTCGTTCTATGAGTTATCTTTAGAATTATAGTTGCCTGATTGCAGAGAACACTGCGATTTCTCATTCAGCGGTCAATGTCAAAACTTGGAGTTCGCGTTTATCATCGTTGAAATTTGAAATATAACATTGTGGAAATAAATTAACTCAATAAAATTAATTAACTTCATAGTGAATTCAATTACTACTTTTCAGAGTGTCTTTTCTAATTCGTCTACGAAATCATCAGAGCGGTACTCATGTCTTATTAATGTCCAAAATGTGTTTTTCCGTTAACCAGCCATCGCACCCCTACGAACGACAACCCTCAGAAGTCGAAACTTGTGCGAGCTAAAGACTAATGAGGTCTTACCTTTTACCGTGTGATTATTAACAACGGTTGGACGATAGCAAGTGAAAATCGATCGTTCAGCCTGCGGCTTGAACCACCGACTGACACATCGGCCGATCATCAGAGTGAACACCCCACTTCAAACTGCTCGGCTACCGACGGCCGAACATGTTAATATCAAATAACTTTTCATGTATTTGAGAAAATATTTGAAACAAAATTAATACAGTAGGTACCATTATTTTTCAGGTTTGAAGGCCGTTGATTTTTGTGATCGGAGGCATCGCAGATTAACTCAGGATGTATAAACTTCTAAAGAAGTTAGCCACTCGCGCCAGTGAAACGTTAGAAAGAACTTCCAAAAATCGACTGCTTTCAAAGCCAAAAAATAGTGACACTGAAAGCCTCGGCCGCGAAAGCCTCAACCATTTTGTCAAAATTAATACGTATTTATTTTAAAAGGTTGCTTTTCTCACCTTGATTTGCAGGAAACTTTTCCAGCGATCTCACAGGAACAAACTTCTGCACATCCCTTGTTAAATATATCTCCTCTATTGTAGGTTTGGTTTTCGTAGGAACATATCTCTAGTGGTTCGGTCTCTAGAAGAAAACTTCATTTAATGAAACGAAATAAGATCATATACACTTCTTAAAAAATATCTGAATTAGTTAGTAAATGTTTCAATTCGAAGGAATAAATGGCAATAGTAAATACCTATTACACGAGTTGAAATTTTCAAGTTCTATTAAAAATTTGGGGAAAATAGTTAAGTTTTTTTCAGATTACAGAGTTTCAGGAAAAGTACTTCAAAATTGTGTATTTCATGTGATTGGTATATGTTCAGTACAGATGTTAATAGGGCCCTCATATACTCAACTTTTGAACGAGGCAAGATATCAAAATCGCACAAAATTCACCTAAAAAGGTATTATTTTCAGTACTATCCGCCGTTGAAGACATGTCTCCGAAAGTGGAGTTTCGTGATACCTCATTTAATAGATATTTCAACTCTATAGTCAATAAGTTTTATTTTTGGAAATATAATCAGTAGTTCCAGTTTTATATTCGTTTCAAGCATCTATAAGCAAACGTAAATATCATAATTTTAAGAAAAAAATCAAAACTCACTTCAAAATATTCTAATAGATATTCAAAATATTCACTATTCACTTCACGAAAACGATGAAGTTTATTCACGAATTCATTTCTGGTGTAATTTCGTTTGAAACACTTTTTAACTATGAGTTCCGGATTAGACAACAGTTGTGTACCATATACTCTAGATTCTAAGATTTCATAAATATCCACAAAAAAATCTGAAGGTGACATATCAGGTGATCTAGTGGGCCATTCTAAAGGACCACGTTTTTGCCTATTCACAGGTTTGGATAACTGTCATTTAGCCACTTTCAAACGTGCTTGTAATGGGGAGGTACCTAGCTCATCTTGCTGAAACGTAACGTTATCAATTGAAAACTCATTTGAGTTTCACAATTATCTCAACCGATAGCAAGGCAGGCGTAGTACCTTAAAAAGGCCCACTATATTATGGTCCCACCACCAGATGGATATACAAATAGAAGTGCTTGCAACGAAATTGTGTCAGTAAAATTCAATAATGTACAGTAATCATAATCGTCAGAAAATCCATTTTAAACATTTTGAACATTTATTTTGATACATTGGAGTAAATTACATTTTTATTGAAAACATAATATTTATCGGTTGTTTGCAGAATCTCGAAATGACTATAAAACTGTTAATTGCCCATCAGATTTCCAAAAATAAAACCGTGTTGGATATAAAACGAGGTATCACAACACTATTTCCTTTCCTATCAAAAAGTACTGAAATGATGCTTTTTTATACGTATTTTGTCAGACATTGATGTCTTGTCCCGTTCAAAAGTTAACTATTTCTTTATGGAAACATTTAAAATCTGTTCAGAATAAGACTATGAACAAAAAATACCCCTTTTACCACTTCAATGTTTCTCTGGATATAGCAGAAGTCTCTAGATTAGCCTTGGTTGATCTTTGGTAAGAGATATCATAGTAATGGTTATTCAATATTATTGAGCGTTTTAGGTGTTTCTCGACCTCAATGTTCACAGCTTTCCATCACATTGAAAATTATATATAGCACCGTGATGGGTAAATAATGGACTACTTTTTTCAGTGATTGCCTGGACTCAAGTTATTTTGCATTTCGTAAAATATACACCTTGAGTGTTTTAAAGGTTGATTATCTTCATCTTTTTAGAGTAATAGGTGTAATGAAGTCAGATCTTGTTGTCTTACAGGTGTTGGGGCCAAGAACTATTCGTTGATCTTAGTTACCTCTGCTTCGGGCTTTCCATATAATGAATGTGTTGCTATGAGGTATGTAATCAATCAAAACGACTTTGTAGATTATTTCAAATGAGAGGAAAATTTATTTCCAATACATTCTAAAAAATCGAGCTAAACATCCCAGTCGGCAGAATAGTAATGCTAAACATTACATGGTCATAATACGTTGCTTGTCTGTATCATCTTCAAACATATGTTAATTTGAAAATGACCTAAGCTTCCGAATAGTGCCTGGAAAGGTATACAAAGAAATCTGCTATGGTAATAATTTGAGCTGATGGATCGCGTTGAAATTAGAGAAACAAACACTCAAATGAATTTCCTTAGGACTCGTAGTAAGGAATCAAATATATAAATATTCAGAGCCATATTTTAAATAGTAAATTAATAAAATGCAAATTAGTATCTCTATTCAAAATTTATTAGCATTCATTTAAAGTAGAATTCATATGAATGATATCTGAATTTTTTCCACAACGAATGTTTGAAATACGAACTGAGTAAAGAAAAGTAT
>WOGL01000471.1:0-14631 GCA_015342145.1 Leptinotarsa rubiginosa | reverse complement strand
CAATGACTAGTCATGAAAAATCATAGATATAATGGAGAAACGGATGTGGTCGCAATATACTCCAGCTTTCCCTGGAATTTTTCTGTAGACGGTGGAAAAGCCACAATATGAACGCGATTAATACTAGACAATGCAATATTCATTTCAGTCAGTCATATGTGGCCTTATTTTCTGCATTTTTCTACTCTGTAGCCTAGGTCATATGGTTAGTCAATCGACAAATGAGTAGAAGCTCCTTTTCAATAACACACTATTAAATGATATGAACGTCAATGATATATCTTGATAGTCTGGATAAGAAGCACGTCAGAACAATCGTACTCTTGATAGTAGAATTGATACTGGTCTTGGAATGTCGTGAAGAACTGAAAAAACTGGCAAATCGAAATATCTATGTGTCTGGACGATCAGAAATCACATCTAATTAATAAACAGATGAATGTGCTAGATATAGCTAAATTCCTCCATGTAATGACCCTGAATTAGCTGTAGCGATACCAAAATCTACGGTAAGGGATCAGATGTGGAAATGGGTCATTGAGGTATATAAAGAATACTAGAAAAATATATCTTTACAACAGAAAATGGCTCAGATTAATTACAGGGAACAAGATTGTTGGAATAGGTGTTATGAAAAGGTGAAAAGAAATATGTAGTGATCACAAGATTTTTTTTCCCGGAGACAGAATAAATTGACAAGTCGAACGACTCCTGAGAGATTGTATTCTTGTTTACTGACTTCAACTCAAGTCACCTGTACGTACATGTACTTTTCTTCTCTTGTTACGACCCTGATATTCAAACCGAGAATCGTCATCGCGTACGCCGAAGAACAAAGTGGGTGGTATCAAAAATCAGCGATGAAGGCGTCATTAAAGAAAACGAGGAACTGGGGATGGCGTGTGATGGTCACCCCCCGTCGTATCATTAAATTACTTTGATTGACTGCGGACTCGATTCATCGAGATATGTCGGTCCGTTATTCGATGGATGCTTATTGTCGACTTATATGCATACACAGCTCGGCTTTAGTTGAGGAATCTCTCAAGATACGCTTCTATAGTGACTCGGGTACCGTTATTCGATTTCAGTCGGTCGAAGATGGGGAATGGGGAGTACTTCATGTCTTGTGAAGCCTTCGCAAATATTTCAAGCATCGGTCGTCTCTGTGATGGGACTGTTCTGAAATGAATGATGTACTTCAGTTGTCAAGAATTTCAGAAATTGGATGTAATCGTTGATATTGTGTGTGTCTGTGCTTCTGCGGAGGACTGCAGTTCCTCCGCCATATGCAAAAATGCCGAGTTGTTACTCATGTGGAGTTCACACCAATGTCTTTTTTCACGAGTACTACTTTTCATATGTTACTTTATTGTCGTTTACATAAGTATTGATGAATATTGTTCTAACTTATTGAGAGCAATTAGTGAATTCAACTGAAAGAGAAGGATTCGAAGTATTTACATCATTCTACTTATTACATATCTGTCTGTTATATCTGTCTGTTAAAATCTGTTTTTCTGTTAACCAGCTCTCGTCCCACCACGAATGACAATTCTCAAAAGTCGAAACTTGTGCGAGATAACGTGTGATTAACGTGTGATTTCTAACACATGTTGGACGTGTTGGACGATGGGAAGTTGAAAACGATCGTCCGACCTTGCGGTTTGAACCACCGACTCACACAACGGTGAATTGAGTGAGTAAAGCAAATCACCCTCGTCAAACCACCAGGCTACCGTCCCGATATTACGATCAGTGCTGTACAGTGACCAAAAGCGAGAGAAAAATGTATATAGTAACCTAATACTTATACCTTGACATGGTTCCGGTACAACATTGAGCCTCCGTAGTTCCAAAAATTTTTCAAACGCTGATTTTGAACGAACATATCACAGGCAATGGTGGTTACGAGCTCTACGCGGATATATTCCATCTTGGCGCATTTATGGATTCCGGCCATTTGCTAGAGAAAATAAACACTTTCGAAACCATTGTATTTCTTTTATTCCATTACATATTTCAATAGATAAAAACAAACAATACCATTGCGATCAGTGAGGTAAACTGACCAAAGGAAAAAAGAAAATATTAATCTAATTTTATACCTCTAGATGTTCCCAGTACAACATTGAGCCTCAGCAGTTTCCAAAGATTCTCCAAACGTTGATCTTGAACGATAATATCATCGCCAACAACTATGGTTACGAGTTCCACGCGGATATATTCTATCGTGTCGCATCTATGGATTCCGACCATTTGCTAGAGAAAATAAAGACTGTTTTCGATCCATTGACAAAAAAAAAGGATTACGAGTATTTTTATTATTCCCTTAGATATCTTAAAAGATAAAACAAGCAATGCCTTTGCGATCAGTGCTTATGTACACTGACCAAAAGCGAGATGATAATGAAGATAGTAATCTGATACTTATAATCTTGAGATATTTCCGGTACAACATGGGGTTCGAGCACTTTCCAAAGATTCTTAAAACGTTGACCTTGAACAAACATATCATCGCAGAAAATTGTGGTTACCAGCTCTACGCGGATGGCACATCTATGGACTTCGGCCATTTGCTAAAGAAAATAGAGACTGGTTCAAACCCAATGAAAATTCTGTCCCTAAAATAACATTAGATTGAGCAGCTTAAAACCTCCGGAAATATGCTACATTCTGTTTTGCAGTATGAAGAAACATTCAGATCTAGGTCTGAACCCCCACCTAGCCCGGCTTGGAAGATATATAATGGAATTTATAAAATAATGATACAATTGTTTCATACGCAGTTTGAAAATCATTGTAATTTTCATGTTATAATATATCATGATAAGTTTGTGATATATCATAACTGTCAGAGTATGACTTAACTATTTGAAATCTGTTTTACCGTTAACCAGCTGTCGCCCCCTCATGAACGGCAACCGTCAGAAGTCTAAACTTGTGCGAGCTAAGGATTAACGAGTTCATACCTTTCAATGACCGATTTCTATTCGAAAACGGAATGACCAGAGTTTCCTTTTAGTAAGTTTCTGAACGCTTCATAATAGAATGTATGTATGAAGTTAGAATGTATGTATGAAGTTAAAATGGATAAATTATCTCTTCATACATATTCTTCCTCAACTCCATTTAGTCTTGTGTTTACTTCGAAACTTTCATATAACAAGGATTCAACTTTTCATATTTCCGGTTTATGGCAGTTGCGAATATAAAAGAAAACATACAACAAGGCATCTCTGTATGACTTTTTTGCTGCAAGCAATGTTATGTGATAAATTCTTAAAGAACATCTTTATGAATATTTCTAAAATATATTTGGTGATATATTGAAAGTACAATATTGAAATCTTGATACATTGTCTACCTAAATATGTGACGAGATGTTTTGAATTTTGTTAAAATAAGGAATCATTTCTAATGAATTCGGAAAAAAATTGAAGAGTTCATAAAAACCCCTGTTTTGGAAACGCTTTGTATAAAAAAACATTATCCTCAAATCTGAATATTTCATAAATCCTGTGCAGTAATGAATATTCCAAGAAAAATCGTGAGCGCAGCTTTGATTACCGAGTAGCGATAGGAAGATAGCGGTATATTGCAAATGAGGCCCTATCAAATTTTTAAGAGCCGTGTAGGCAGAACATCTCGTTGATTCAAATTTTTAAACAACAATTCCTGGAGATGTACAAGGAATACACTAAGTAATCATATGGTCGACTTCTCACACATCAAATACTTCCGAGTAGGTATTTTACCAGATAATTTTCGAAAATATTTGAGGGGATTGATGAGAATTTAATCCCCTGACAAAAAATTATTACCGTTTTTATCACTATAGAAACATTTCATTTCACGCATTAAGATCTATGATAACAGGATACAAGTTAGTAGGTTTACAGAGTACCTATGATTAGTTTTTTTGCAAAAAAGTGATTCAATAAAATTCAGTGTTCTTTTATTCAAAATATATTATGATTATTCATGAATTTGAATATGAGATTCGTGTTTTTACATGGTATCTTGAAATACGAATAGTTCCACAAATTTTATCATTTATACTGCGTACTGAACGAAAGCAATTTTTTTGTGGGGTATATCAGAGTTTTTTTTGGATATTTTCAGCAACTATAATCTGAAAAATATAAAAATTGTAATGGAGAACTTTGCATAGGAAGGGCAAACTTTTTAGTTTATCTCGATAAGTTACTGTGTAAATTTAAAGAATTTTTACAAATGAAAAAATGTAATATTTATCACTAACTTGTCGTAGGTACCTATTCAATAATTTTGTCCGTCAAAAAGGGAGCTAATAAATTATACAGATACTTTTCTCAACGTGTTGAAGGCTGAAATCTGCCTCCGCCTTCAGAGTTTGAAAAAATCTAATGAATCATGGCTCGGTAGATGTCAAAATTACTCACAGAATTTTTTCTTTTGTAAAAAAATAGTTTGAATTTTCTCAGTGACTTATCGGGGTTAATTAATCACGTTTTACACCTACATGGAGTTCCCCATTACAATTCTTATATTACACTGCGTGTTTCTGGATAATGAAAGTAAGTCTGATTAATTTTTTTGCACGGACATAAAATGACCATTTCGAAAATAAGACAGCTTTTATCACATTTTGGAAGACAAAATTAAAGCCACGAAAGAGATTGAACTTTCTGTTTATTGAAATAATTCTATATCGTACTGAATTACGTCATCAGATAAAACAATTTCAGAAAATAAAAACTGAATGTTTCATTCGTTATATGATTTTGTTAATTTCGCATTCCTTTCTGGCTCAATATTGTGATGTTACCAGCATAATCTGTTATAGGAAATAACTGTATACGTACCTGTATTAAAAACATGCAATTTTATGGAAATGAAAATCTACCTATGAAAAAAAAATGATATGGCGAGTGAATGAAGGTATGCGATTGTGGTGTTTCGACTGTTATTCATTGGCGCAAAACTTGATGTTTGCGACAAACTTTTACTACGGATTTGTGATCAGCGAGCAGAAACGTAAGAAACGTAACCTACCGTAACCTAACACAACTCTTTCTATAATAGTTCATGACCACTTATCGTTTCTTCTTTTCGTAGATATCGAACCTAGCAAAGACAGTCTCTCAAATTATAAAGAAAACTATTCTCTCCAGAGGAATGTGAAAAAACGAACTAAGTGAGAACAATAGCTAATTATCAACGTCCATAAACATTGAAATGAGCAAACATGCAGGGTCGGACCGAAAAACAGGACATTGTTTCGCCCGGACCGAGCCTGAATCTAATTAGACACCGCGAATTTACATGTAAGAGTTGGTGTATGCCATAAATCTAGATTCGGTCGCGGTCCTGAGGACAGTTCAAGAAGAATAGTCTCTTATAAAAAGATAAGTTCCGTGATTCACGAGTGCAAGATCGGCATTGCCAAAACTAAAATCCGAAAACAAAACGAAAACCGTACCTTTCAACGGTGCACCGTCAAGACGGGTTGACGAAGGGAAGGCGAGAGGGGGGCGATTGCTACATTTAGTTGTCTCTTTCTGAATTTACTGCGTCCGATAGAAATCTGCAGGCCATGGAAGACATTGCCGAAGACGTGGATCCTCAAACTGGACGGAACCCAGTGGCGTATGCAATGGCAGCGACGGTCCCATCCATTCAAAAATATTTTACATCATACCATTTAGATACCAACTACATAATAGTGTACTTCATGACCCACGTGAGCATGAAGACAGAAAGGTTGGTTCTCATTATTTTTTCAATAAATTACAAAACATGGTTTTATTATTTAAATGCTTACTTAACATTTTTGGTCGAATTCACATCAAACTGGCAGTTCTGGAAGATATTGGTGATAGTTATAGATTCACGCTTCATTGTTTGGGAATCAAGTTTCTTCAAAATAATGTTTGAATCCATAGATATGCCTACCAGTATCCCTGAAATCTTATTCTTAAAGAAATACTACCTTTCAATATCCTTCAGCAATTATATAACTTTAGTCTCTATCAGAAGACTTGCCGATATCAGACGTAGACTATGACCTCTGTACTTTTCTGTATTGCTTTTACCCAGATATTTTATAATAATGAACGATGAAAGAAATTTTTTCCAATGTTAGAAAAGCTAGAAGAATTTTTTTTTCAACAACAATGTGGTCGTTTTTCATAAGTTTTTCATACTGAAGTTTTTTTCTGCGGTATATTCACCACGGAATCTGATTTTCTTATCTTCTTCGTGAGTCCATTAAAAACGCCCAATACGATACCTCATTTTTCACCACGTTTCTGGATATCTTCGGTAGCAAGTTACGGTTTTTTTTTCGACTTTTTTGTTATACTGCCGGAAATTTACAAATTTTCTTCTGTTTTGAATTTTTTAAGTTACAAATCAAGTATCTACTAACAGTTCATTCAACAGAAGGTGAATTTAATTCATGAAGAAGTCTTCAGAAAAATGTCATCCTCATTTTTTGTCTGATATCTTCCAAAATTCATTTTGTCAACTACTTCCTTAAACCCATCTAACTTGAGGTTCGCCTCATCTCTTGGTTGCTATAAATTCACATTCAATTTATTTCTATTCATTATACCAATAGTATAGTTGAAGATCATTGATTTTTTAATTCAGGTAATATATTCTGTTATGAAATGAACGGATGGAGAAGTGGCCTGTCATCATTTAATTCAAATTTCGAGTTTCATATAAGAAAAAAAGTGAAAGCTAGCGATCCGTTTTAAATCAAATTGACTAACATGTTATCCTCTAGCTAGACGGTTGAATAGGACGAAATGTTATAGGTAATCCAATGAGTTCCGATGTTTATCTCTAATGTTTGATGGTTTTATTTTCACAATCATTGATAGTTGTAACAAAAATTTTAAGTGACACATAAAATGACATCAGAATAAAATTATCTATTGGAAAGAACGTGAGTATTAAGAGAAAATTGAAGATGAGTAAAAATGTTTTTTGCATTGATTTATTATGGTTTGTTTTAAAACTTTACGACAGTGAGTTTCACTATAGAAGGCAATCAAGTTCCACTCCGTTTCAAGGTTAATGAGGAAGCCAAAAAATATCGAAAGTAATCCAAAGTGGATTTTTTGTAATGACTTCGCTGTCATTATTGACTTCCTAATATAGTATGTCTCACTGATGATTTTCCAGAAAAAACAGTTACTGATGAATAGGATTCAAAACAGTTCGTTGGTATGCGACAGCATTTTCAACATATTCAAGTTGCTATGGATGAAAAAAAACAAAAGCCGAAAAGCAGAAAGAACTGACATCTCACAGTGCGCGTCAAAAAATGTTTAGCTCTCAAATCTTTACCAGTCCGTCATTTGTACACAAAAATGTTCAACAAAAAAAAATATCGCTAAATGGTTAAATACTTGACCTCCAAAATGCTTTTCACACTACGCCTCTGATTAGCCGCTCCCCGAAGAACGCCAACACTTGATGACGTTCGTGTTTCCAAACTCTTCAACCCAAAACTGATTCAATCTCCCAAATTTTCCCAGAACTTTCAGTGCTTTTGCCAAATTCAGTATGCTGGGTGCAAGTCAGTGACCTGTTCTGAATATTAAAGAATATGCTCAAGGGTATGTCTAGTCGAAATAATTCAGTGGTGAATTAGATGTAGGACCATTTCGGTAATGGATTTTTAGTTGCGATAAATGCCCGTTGCGAATTATATTTTAATATTTCGAACAGACACGTCCGTATCCCTTGAGGTATCTAAAATAAATTATAAATATAAAATATGGTTGAAAGTTACCCCCTACTCTGTTATCAAATGACTACCATTCAAAACCTCTTTCAAAACAATAATTTACTTGTTAGTGCATTTTAGTGATTTAGGTTAACGAAATATCAAATATTTGCAAAAATTATTATTTCATATTCAACTTTGAATAAATTTTATAATTGAATATTGACTAATATAACTAGAAATATTTAAGGAGAATTGAGCTGATTGCAATTCTCTTCAATATAATATTAATAGTAATTTTTTTAATGTTTTAAACAAGCAAGTATATTTAAAATTTTGAAATAAAATATTTCAACAGAAAAATAAAACTTCAAAAGACAATTCACTTCAAGAATTTATTATGTTGGTTTTCGTGTGTTGGTTCCAATTTTCAAAGCATACTTTTTCATATGTGGTTTAACAATTTCCTAGGCTAGACCTGTTGGTAATTTTCACTGACGTGGTGAAAATTATTATTGATGTTGTTTTTTGTTAAACTACCAAGTGATGATGTTTTTACGTTTATTTTTGTGGTCTTTGTTTAAATTTTTGTTTTGATTTTCATATCCAAAGCTCATTTTTACATGGGGAACAGCAGTTTCAATATTATGTATGGATGGTCTATTTCCAACTTTTTTGAATAATTTTCTGATATAGTTCAGTTCATGGTTGAGTATTTTCTGTTATTGCAGATCATGGATTTTGCCATCAGTAGCTTTTTAACGATCCCTATTTTCGTGCAGTTTTATTCGTAAAATTACAACCATCACCACCAAATCGATTGGGCATTTTTCCTACTCTTTTCCTTCTTTCATAGCATAAATTCAACAAATGGGATCACATTTTTGAGGTTTCATATGAAAAGTCTGATTATGTTTCCAGGGTTTCATTCTAGGAAAATTTCCGATATCTATGTATAAAATAATATTCATCAGTAACATCAGCTGAAAAACGTGTTTGAAATCATACTTTTGTTCGTTTTGTACGTCGTTATTTTCATTAAAGTTGAAAAAAGACTCAAAACCAAAAAAAAAAAATACAAATATTTCTATATATTAGAAAAATATATGAGGAATTCTATTTCTATATCAATCAATATAAAAAAAGAAATAACAATTTCATCAAAATTATTCACAGAGATGTTGTGTAGATCTTGCACATCAAGAGTTTCTCTCAGTTCCATAGGGTATCTGAAAGATATATATAGTGACAATTCATTGACAGTTCTTATCTGTAAAAAATTAATATACACATCATCATGAAGACTCAATTGATGGAGAAATAACTGAGAAGTTTTTTTACTAAAAGTAATATCTCCAAAAAAAAATATCCCCCTGAAGATGTAATTAATTTGGGTTTTCAAATTAAAATTTTAGACTGACCTGAATGCTGATTATTTTTGTAGGAGGCAAGTCATTCACAAAAATATTTATATCATTACCGATGTTCTAGTATTTTCAATATACGATATAATTTTGTGTATGTTCTCTGCGGGTCTATATACCACTTCTAATGTCCCAACTATCTATGTACCATGTTCTTCACCCTGTGAATTACCTCACCCTCTTTTACCCTCTCTCCTTCATGAATGTATACTATATTTAAGGCCAATACTATTTGACATTGTAACTTCTCTTAAAGGAAATGGAATGTAACCGGCCTGTACAAGTATCTTGAAAAAATCGTTACTACCTATTGTCTCGCATTTACATATTTCATTAGTTTCGTATTCCAGGAATGTAACAAAGCTTAATTGTTAATATATCTACATCTTTTTTATTTTTGCCGGTGTACGAAATGTGAAGTGATCGCACGAAAGAATTTAAATACCGAACAATTCCTGTACTACCTCTCTAACATTTCGTCAATAAATTCTACAAGTGATTGAAAAAATTCCACAGAGCTCGCACACAAAAGAGAAACGAAATTATAGGTGGAGCGATTAAACTCGGTGATAAGGGGTTATTGTAATAGGACTTGTTCACCTACTGTCTCCAAATGAAACAAACAAAATATGTTACTATGAAGATGACTTTCAGTAATCGAAACGCTGCCGGATATTGATTAGAATCATTTCGAATAAGTCTAAGTGTATGATTGTTGGTGAAATATCCCCCGATCCATTTATCATCAACGCTGGAGTACCCCAAGGATCAGTTCTTGAACCGATACTGTTTCAACTTCACATAAATAACCTCGTGAACACAACGTCCTGCACCATACACAGCTTTGCTGATTATTTCTATGAAAGAACTGTATAATGAAGTACTGAAGAACTGCCCAAACAGAACGAGATTTGGCTCATAATAATTGTAGGGCTACTGACTGGACAATGCTTGTTCAGAAGACACCTGAACAAAGTATAACATTCTAACGAAAACCTTAGTTGCAACATACTAGGACCAACGAAAACTAGTCATGTCTTTTGCGACTCTGCGGATCTAGGTCACAAGAGACAAGTGAATAATGGACAGTCAAAATCATTTCAAGAAAAATATGAGAAAAACTCGGCAAACAACCTATACAAACTAGAATAGGTAACATGATTTACTGAAAGCACTTATCGTTCACAAGAACGCGTTTCGCTAACCAGGTTAACATCACCAGGAGACGAATAAGACTACTGCTCGTAACGACTATTCATATCTAGATTAATCATTATCTCATATATTGAGAGTCATTTAATTTATTTCTAGTACCTTATATTATTCACTACCGAACTGATATCTAATCTTTACCTAAGTTCTACATATGACTACGTATGAATGCGAATAGAGGGCTGTTAGGTATAGGACCTTCGTCACCGTTCGAAGAACGGATTGTTGAAATGGATGTCTTGAAAACAATACAATAAGCCCAGGGTACTGCAGTGTTTTCCAGACACTCAGACGAAATGAAAAAATTTTCCCAAGTAGAAAAAAATGTACAAAGCGGTTGAAACGCAGAGTTGTATCTTCAGCAGAAGAATCAAGAAACTTATCTTCACTCGGAATAGCTGGCGTTGCTACCTATCCTAGATGGAAGTCATCATTAGAAGTACTCTCTGATTGGATGAGAATGAGAATATTTCATACAAAATATAATGCTTTGTGCTGTTGGTTAATATCATAGAAGAAATAGAGAACTTCTTCCTTTCACAGACAGGTGCCTTTCACACATTTTGTTCATTATAATATCATCACCTTTTACGCTCTGGATGCCCAGATGTGTCACATGACTCTATACAGTCATTTTCGATGATTAACGGAACTAGGAGGTTTTTCAGTAAAGGTTTTTCTATTTTCCCACGTCATACAACCTTCCGTTTTGAAATTTTTTTCTAGGTCTACAGTAAGTTCGGTTTTGCGAAGTTTCATGAATACTATAGACCATATCCTCTACAAAGAGTAACAGATAAAATGAATTCTCACAGAACCATAACCAAATCTCTGATGTCATTGTAGTCTCCGGATGGCATCCAATTCTGAAGAAATTTTGTATCAGTCTGTTTGTATCAACTGTTTGTATCAGTTGGGTGCCTCATACAGACCTAATGTATTTTGTGGCCCATAAACATAAATTTAATATCTGTATATTTACGACGATAACTTGGGAGCGATAAAAATAGGAATATATTATAAAACTAGACTTGGGAATTTTCACATAATGTTTCGGTACTATATCACAACAGGTTACGGCTACAAAGTTTTTCAAAATCAAATTATTGTAAGGGGTGAACTTCTGTGCAAATATTTTTTTATCATCAATCAGTTTGTGTAAGTTGTACTAGTAGATAGGAGGTAACTTCAGGTAATTTCAAATTTAGCGGTTTCTTACTCGACCCTAATATATATAATGTTAACTCTGTTTGATGTATTCTTTAAAAACAACCATGCTCGTTATCACTATACTGCTCTCATTTTGCCAATTAGATGATAACAGAGCTCACTTCTCTTTATATGTGATGGACTCGGCCGATACTTGATGAAAATCCATAACTAACGTATTCTAAAAACACTTTATTGTAAGATTTTCACAAAACAGTTTTACAAAAACGCAACATGTGCAATAACTTTTTCAGGTGTGTCTATACTCATAACCATACTCACACTCATATAGGTACTCATCAACCTGTTTTCTTAAGAAAATTGTACATCTCACTAATTTGTTAGAGACTGTATCATATAGATTTTATCTCACAAATCATGAGTTGATCCGCAATGGTATATTATTACAGACAGTTCAAATGATTTTTGCAATTCGCAGGCAGTTATGTACCAAATGTTCCGCAGTCGTATTTGCTACCAGACAAAGCTTCTGGTTTCAAAAACTGCAATAACGTCTAAAGTCTAGAGTCTAGAGTCAGGGATAAGTACAATCCAATTTTTTTTTCAATGCCTTTTGAATTCATAATTATGTAGAATTCGTAATAATGTAGAATATTACTGGAGTATTTACCCAACTACAAACCGTTATTTTAACACCTAGACACGTGTTTCGATCGCCAAGTGATCATCTTCAAGAGGAAGATCAAACTCAAAACACGCTGTAGACACATGAAAGTAAATTTGGCAAAAAATAAGGCATGGTGGAGGTCATGTAAAAGTTTTTCCGATAAGAAATAAATAATTTTTGGATAACGAAACAATCGCTGACAGGGCAGCAGTTCAGAAATTCATACTATTTTCTATTATTAAAAAGATAGATAGATTTTCTAAACTACATGTTGTCGATTTTATTAAACGCTGATCATTTTGCAACAATTTGGATGATTTTACAAAATTTATTGATGCATTGAATATATAAATCGAAAAGAATGCGACGAAGCAAAACGAAACACAAAAGGAAAAAGTGAAACAAGAAAAAACAAAAGAATAACTCTCGCAATCTACCGTAAAAGTATAGCTAATTTCGTCGGTTGGAACCCTGAATAGCTCCATCATTATGGATAATTAGACTTAATTTTGTCGAATTGATTTGGAAATGGCAGAGTAATGTAATCTTGTCAAAATTGTGATCCCCGTACGAAGTTCCGATTAATTTTCTTTATTTTCCATTACCGATAATGTTGGGTTTTCGATTATGAGAATTATAGGAGGTTTCGTCGGTTCCATACTTTTTACACTTTATGGTTTCTAAGACCCTTACATGAGCGTCGGCGACAGGTTTTCATGAGGGATGCCTGACTTTGGTATGGCTTGTGGATAAGTATTTTATCCACGACCTCGCTAAAAAATGAGGAGGGGATTCTCCCCTTTGCCCCCGCGATGTGGGCGCTTGTGGACCCTACTCGAAAAGGAGTGCCATTTAGCTCGATTCGAAAGGATATGTTCATGAAGGAATTTAATTTGACAGTGTTCGAGATACACCATGTTATTAATTCTGTTTTATCTTAATTGAAGTTATGTTCTTACACCGAAAACCCAACTATGTTGCTTAATAGCTCCATTCGTTTAAATTTGGTTTCGATATATAATTATTTTGAAATGAACCATAAAAGTCAACATTCCCGACTTAAGTGCTTTCTCATTTTCCGTTGTACGAGATGGCCTTTTAATATTTTTGAGATTTTTACTCCTTCCTTAGTAATGATAGTAGTAGCCATTATTTTGTGAAAGATTATCATAAATGACTTTTTGCCAGTTATTTTCTTCAACTATTCCATCTCCCGGACGTATCTGGAAGATCGTGTTAAATATCTGAATGCCAATTTTTCCCAATACTTCTGTCGAAGTAAACCCGATAAATTATTTCCACTCTTATGTCATAATAAACGCATATTTTTCAGAACTATGCTCCTAGGGGTATTTTACCAAAATATCTTGTCGTTTTTCCATAATCAAATGTGAAGTGTATGTGTGTTTCTGTTCATCAACTCCCGCTGCCTTACGAAAGACAACCATTACAAGTCGAAAATTGTGCGAACCAAGCATTAACGAGGTCTTGCTTTTTGATGTGCGCCCCTTTGCACGGGTTACGGCCATTATTAGTCTGTACAGTACTGAATACTTTACATGAATCGTTTGGGAATTCCGTTTATGTACAGGATGGTTCCTACTTATTCTGCAACTGCTCAGTTTTTAAACAAATATTTCCATCAACAGGCTTCCCAAAAACATATCTTTCAGAACGAAAACATCAAATAGTTTTTTGAAATATTTACATTCACCCTTACTGAATAATGTATTGAAAAGTAATATATTCTAAGAAGAGAAATAAGATGATATAAATGAACATAGTATATACTAAGTAGAACAAATTACTTAATGAGAGACGGGGAGAAAATATGAATGACCCATATTGTGGAAATAGATTATAAAGTACCCTAAATATTTATTAATTCACTAACCTGAATTTAAGTCAATTTCAATTATTTGCTCATTTTTGAAACATCAGCAAAAGAGCAATGAACAGTTAACGGATGAGAAGATAGATATTTATGAAATTACTAGTTTCATTCTACTCGTAGTTCAACGACATGCAAAATGCAACAGGAAGAACGTGTTAGCGACTCAATAAAATTGTAATATTTGAGGAGAATCAATCAACCTAGTTTTCACGCAACTCAATTACAATACGTTCGGACTGTTGTACATACATCTTCAATATGTGTATTCGAAATTTGGAATCAATTTTGTACCGAGTGTAAACTATATCAACAAACAACGGCTCTGTTGAATAGTGCTTACTTCAACTGCTTTGTCTTTATTTTCACTTGTAGAAGAAAATGATGCTATATCTGTTTTATCGCTTCAGGTATGTGTGACGCATGTGTGAAGATTCTTTACCGCAAGTGAATATTAGAAATTCTCTCCTCATTTTTATAAATGTATTGTATCAATGCTCATCCACCATGTTGTGTCCAATATTTTACATAACCATCGTATGAA
>WOGL01000470.1:0-14655 GCA_015342145.1 Leptinotarsa rubiginosa | reverse complement strand
CTTTTATTAATATTACAATTTTTATTTTTTGGTTGTTGCTTATATGTTATTTTTTTATAATTACAGTTTTTTATTTAATAAAATTGTTATTTTCGATGAATAATTTTTTAAAAAATTTTTTCAGGCATTTCAAATCAATTTATATTTTGTTAGACAATGGAAGTCCGAACTGATGAATTACACGGCAAGAGAAGTTACTATCTAGTCTCCAATTAGCTTCAATTTAGTTTGTCAACCAGAAAATTGTAATGCTAATGGATTTACACATTTTTCGTGCGAATGAAATGATATAATTGAAAATAATTTTCTAGCTAGGAGTTAATGGTTATTCATTCATTGTGAATAACAACGGTCATGTTCTGTATCACCCAGATCTGAGGCCGGTGGTAAGTAAATTGATATTTTTGTTGACACTTCCATCAACACTCATTTTTTCAGGAAAACAACGACCTTTATGAAGATACCCTTGAACCCAAATACATTTCTGTTGATCTAACAGAGGTGGAACTAGTGGAAAATGAAAACGGTCCTAGAGAAAACCATACTTCACTTCTAGATGTAAGTTGAACTGAATAATAATAATAATAATATTTATTCACCATTTGTGATACATGAGATTTGAAATATTTTCAACTACCAATTACTTTACGTAATCTTATTAGCAAACAAAAAACTTCACTGAAAAACAATAAAATTTTGGAATTGAATGAATACTGAAGGGGAGTTTATTAAACAGCTTCTCATCAAATGAAATTTTCATTTAATGTTTCATAAGTTTTCATAATTTGTTGTGAAGTTACAGTAATCTAAAAATATTTTTTTCGGAATTTACTATATTTTCTTGATAGTATTATTAATAACTCTGTTATTTTAGTTGAGGCACGACATGATAGATCAGAAAGAAGGTGAAACAGAAATCAGCGTGAAAGTTCATTATGACAATATGGTAATGCAAATTTCTTTCGTGCTTCATTAAATTCACTAACAAATTACATATTTTCAGCGTCGTGTCACTACTAGAAGAAACAAGTATTTTTATAATCCAATCGAAGGTACACCGTTTTCTTTGGGTCTTGCTATCCCGGAAGGGTATGGCATGTACGAATTGTTGGCTGAACAGGAGATCAAGCACAGCCAGAAAAACGGTGAGTAGTTTGTCCTAAAGAACAGAGAATAGGTTTAAAAGAAAATTACTTTCGTTGCAGTAAGCGATTATTTCAAGGGTAGCAACTGGAGGGTTCATCCAGACTGGTAATTATCAACAAACAAATTTTTAGCCCTGTAATTCCTTTACAATTCTTTTGCAAAAATAATTGTTTCTAACGAAATTCCTTTTCTGATACACCAGAACTGCAACACTGCGAAGAAAGAATGAAATTGGTCAAAAACAAAGCTTTCTTAACGCAATACCAGACAGTGCTGTTTCCACCTACCTTAAGTATTTTCAACGGAGCTAGGCTGAACCACGAATGTATTGTTGAACTCAACTATCCTAAAAACATAGACATATTTGAAGACGCCATCCAAGGGATCGACAGAAAATTCAAATGAAAATAAAATACATATCTACATAAAAATCCATATTTATGGATTTCACAAATGCTCCCAATTCGCTTTTATCAAGTGATTATATGGTATGCTCTTGTTGAACCCCTCTGGTGGAGTGGATCCTGATGAGGTACGCCGTCTTCTTGCCTTGTGTGGTGTGGGAGTCGCACTTGATGGCTTACTGTGAGTAGGTACTCTATATAAATTTTGCTCCACCAGAAGTCAACTTGATGGTTGGGATGAAGCTTGGGATGACTGGATGATTGGGATGAATCCAAAAAGGGAAACCCCATGAAGAACAACATTTGCAACGAGAAACCCTTATGTTTGGGGTATTATGGGTGGTCTTTGATCACATGGAGGTGATGATGGGGGTGTGGCACAGAAATTAAGGTGAGGAATGAGCGCGCACTTTGTAGCGGAGTCTGAGTCATTGTTTTGGTCCTCGGTGTGTTCCTGGAATTGGTTCTCAAATTGGTCCGCGAATTGTTCCTCGATTTGGTCCTACATTTGAAGTGGGTCCATGAATTTGGGTGGGTCTTTGAATTAGGGTGGGTCCTCGAATTAAGCTAAGCCAATTTCTCCATTTGGTCCTCGACCTTGGACTCGAGTTTGGAATGAAAGAAATCCGACAAAGGTAATAAATGGGATCTAAGGCCGACAGACCAAATCGATTTTTGTGCGCTCCTCATATGGGAGTATCGGAACAGTACAATAAAACGTTGAAGACCGTTTATCAGTGACATTTACGCAGCTGTGGAGGTTAGTTTGAAAGATAAGCTGAAAAGTAGACAATAATCATACCATAAATTCAGGTCTCGCCGAATGAAGCTTTTTGATAGGATGATGTAAGCGCGAAGTTTATTCACATTCATCATATAAAGATATGTCTCATAGAAAAAGTGGTAGTGATTGTTCTGTATTTCACATGAAATGAAACGCTTTCGGCTCACAACTACACATATGTATATTTTCCAGTTAACATCAAACAACAACTGAACTTCGTCTCCAATGATTCGGTAGCTCATATAAAAATGTACTATAAAAACTTTTGTTTTTAGACATCATCAGATAACACCTTTTCCTTTTAACAATTGAAGTAGAAAACAAATACAATTAGATATGGCAGCATCTAATAATTGAGAAAAATATATATAACAAAATCAATATGTCAATTTATCTGGAGGTCGAATCTGACTACACCGTCTTAAAATCCTATCATTATCAGATTTTACACCTTCCCGGGTAATATCAAACATGTCAGCCGCTTCCGAAGATGAGGGAATTTCTTTTATTTTTACTGAGATGGTAGAGCAAGGTATTATATTAATTGCCTCATCCATCCATTCAGTTTCAAAAGTCTTATTTGCTTTCAGTTGATTCTTGTGTCTTTTCCACTTCAAACCTCTACCTCTACAATATAAGTTCTACTGCCATTATTTTTCAATATTCTTTCACAGCACGGTGACTTCCTTGGTCTGAAATCTCGCACCTAAACCTTTTCTAGTTCATTAAGAATAATATCCTTTTCATAACTATAATATTTCATTGATAATTCTGTTTTTTTATGAACTTCTTTTTTAACTGAAGGTAGCATTAAATCGAGTCTGGGACGCATTTTTCGTCTCGAAAATAATTTAGACGGTGCCTTCCCTGTGTTAGTGTGTGGTGTATTTTTGTAGTAAAATACAGAAAACAATCTATGATATGGTGGATACCTTTTTCGTTATCTTCTTTTTTACCTTCAATTGGGGCTTTTTTTATTATTTTTAACTGCTGGTTCTGCCAACTTTAGTTTTTCAAAAAAAATTAAAATTCATCTGACAAAAATTATTGAGCATTATCGGTACACAATTCCTAGGGCAGCCCAAATCTTGCGAAAACACTAGTAAGAATTTCTATGGTGGTTTTGGAAGACATATTATTTATTTGAAAACATTCTATCCACTTGGAAGTGGCGTCCTCCAAAACTAAAAAGTAACTGTTAAAGATTGGACCAAAAAAATCTGCGTGCAACCTCATCCGCACTTCTTTGGGCCAGTCTCAAGGCTTCAGCTATATTCTCGATGGATTATTAGAAAATTTTGCACAAATTTTACAAATCCTTGCCACTTATTCAATGTTTGCGTCCATTGACGACCAGGATATTGCTAGTGCTTTCATTTTTACTATACCTACGTGACCCGAACGAATTTCAGTTAAAACATTTCAAGCCATTTTTTTTTGAAATTACTATATGATAGCCCTACATTAAACAATCTTATTCAATTGTTAATTTTTTATTTTGGAGAAAAAATTATTGAAGTTATTTTGAAACAATTTTCGGCCACCCATTCTGTATATGAAACATAACTTTACTCAAAATCGGATCTACTCTTGATTCTTGTCTAATTTGAGATAAGTTTAACGGAAAATTCTCCTTTTCCAGAAAGTGAAAATATAGATGTAGAATCAAATGTCTCGTTATAGTGGATTGATGAACCAACATCAATATTTTTCATATCTAATTTTATGCGTGAAAAAAAATGGCAATAGAACTTATATCATTCAGATTATTTTCGATCTTATTCACTTTACTTATTCCTAAGTTCAACATTGGTAATCCATTTCTTCCTATTAATGGTGGACTTTCGTTTTTAATAATATATATTTTCAACATGTAAGTTTTACCTTCGTAATATGCTTCAACTTTTAAAAATCCTAACAGCTCGAAAGAAATTCCAATATATTATCTTAATAACGAATAATTTTCCTAAACTCATTTCTAAAATATTTTTGAAATAAACTTTCAGAATTTGCGGCATAAGCAAAGCCGGATTTGGCTTCAAAATTAAATGGTTTATTATCAATTATCAATTTTAACATATGTGGGTTTTACATTTCCTTTATTTTTAATTTCGAGCACTTTAATGAAGTGAATAAAAATAGTTTTGTCTAGTTATCACTAGGTAATGTTATATATATTAATTTATACGACCGGTTTCCGGTTAAACCCCATTATCAAGTATAAAACTGAAATGTGAAGTTTGAAAACTCGGTTATATTAGGAGTTTTCAGGTAAGATGGAAGGACAGGTAATTGAACGAACCAGGGTGCCGACTTTAAAATTCAACACTGAAGATTATAAGGGTTGTTAAACTCATAAATTCATTTCATTAAAGTGATCATGAATTACCACAAAATAAACAAGTCATCAATCACACATAGTAAATTTCGATATTTTCTAAATTAAACCTGAACTCGGCAGTTTTTTCAGATTCTATGTATTTTATGAAATTTTGGCTAACATTAGAACGATTGCACATTGGTGCCAAATGACCCTTTTTCCCGCATTTATAACAACTGTTATTCCGGAACCTACACTCGAAACTTTTATGGTTTAGTCGACCACATAAATATAGCACTTACTTGAATCTCGTGAAGCCCTTCCAAAAGAAATCGCTTTTCGCTGTGCACACTCTGTCCCACCAGCTGCTATCCCTTTGCGAACCCTACTGCACAATGGAACGTCTGAAATTATATCTTCAACTTTGATATTCGTTCTCGCAGTTTCCACTGCTACAACCTGCACTTCTCCTTGTTCTTTAATAGTGGATTCCTTTGTTAAAGCTGTCTTCACTACAGAAGACAACGTAACTGCTTCACTTGATGCATCTTCCTCAAATAAACGGGACAAAATTTTTTCGTTTCCCATCCCAATTACAAATATGTTTCGCAACACTGTTTTTACCTACTCCAAATATGGATTTCCCGCTAATACATGAGCCTATTGCATCATCATTCATGATCTTTTAATGTATAATGGAACATCTACCCCTGAGTGAGATAGTTAGACATTTTGAATTTTACTAGTTTAGACTTCCATTGTCTGATATGGTTCGAAATCTATGAAAGAACAAATAAAATCAGAATGAATAGCTGAAATATCAATTATAAATATGTAAGCAATAAAACGTGAAATGAAAATACAATAAAATGAATAAAATTGAATAATCAAGATTAAAGATGAAAATGACCGAAAAGAAAGAAAAATAAAATAAGTACACAATAAAAAAATAAAAAATATAAAAGATTTCAAAGTACTTCACTACGTTTCGATTGTTAGTATCCACAATGAGATACGTTATACTCGTAACAACGTCGTAACAACAACATCGTGAAGTAACTAGGTTTGAAATCTTTTAGTATTTTTATTTTATTTTTTTTTACTTCTTTTCTACTCTGTGATCAATTTTATGTTTTATCTTGATTATTTTATTCGTTTTATTGTATTTTCATTTCACGTTTTATTGCTAATGTATAATTGATATTCCAACTATTCATTCTAATTTTATTTTTTCTTCAAGGTTTTGATTTGGGTGGTGAATTTCACCCCAGAGAAATAGCCATAACTGATACAAACATGGTATTTCTCACTCAAACCACTGAGCTAGAAGGTGTTTGAAGATGCAGATATAATTTATGTGAAGAGACATCGAAAATTCAACATTCTTCAACATTACGTTGGTTAATCGATGAGACCGCATATTGTTGTTATAGGACAATTTAAGGAAACTCCACTCAAAACACACTTTCAATTTTTCCATTTGATGGGACGTGGATATCACAACAAATGATGAAGGTGAATACCAAAATTGAAGTGATTTTAATATTTTTTCTTAATTCTTGTCAAATTATGTGTTGAAATGAATATTGTTTATGTAAATTTATGTTTGTTTTTCTTTCATTCCAAATCTCACCAGACTTCAAGGTCGGGGACTCCCTCGAGAACCAAATCGTGGAATTTGCATAGCATAGGGAAATTGTGACGTCACTCCATATAAAACAATCACAATTCCTTAGATCTAGGAAGATACCAAAAAGTGAACGGAGATGGGCAACGACGCAAATCAAGGACCCATCCCAATTCGAAGACCCACCTCAAATCGAGGACCAAATCGAGGTCCAATTCGAAGACCAACTCGAGGACCAATTCGAGGATCTATTCGAACCAGAGCGAGGACCAAATCAATGACTCACACTCCGTCACAGAACGCCGTGCTCACTCCTAATCCTAACTTCTGTGTCACACCCTCACCATCACCCGCAAGTGAAACACGCAAGTGTTTTTCTTCGCAAGGGTTGCTCTTCGCGGGGTTTCTCTTCTTGGTTTCACCCCAAAAATCCAGCTAGCCATCGAGCTAAGCATAGATTACTGGAAACTGGAACCAGTACGGCATGGTTGTTCATTTTGGAATGATTGATTTAGTTGGCCCTGTCGTGATGCTAGATCCCCAGATTACTCATTTACCATTTCATGAAAAACAATAGTACAGGTGATATCTGCATATAAGAGAAATATTATTCTCCTCCCTGTCAAAACTTCTATATTCCTGTGCCGCGATCGCCGTTCGAAAAAAGATTAATTCATCAAAAGTAGGCAGTTATCCTACGAGNGAGCAAAAGTGGCAGATTGAAGATGAAAACCTGAATTGTTAGGAGACGGGTCTCTGTGGCGTAACACGGTATAGATGTGCAATAAGAGGGAATTTTCAAATATTCCAACTGGGGCTCCCCCCACTGGGGTAAAAGGTGGGTTCATGAGTCGGTAAATTGTCGATCTGTCGATGAATGTTATACTTATGTACGTTTTACAAGATTTTTGGGACAAGTCATATAACATGGAACTGAAAGTTTTGGTGTAGGGGAAAGTGTTTTCGTTGGATTTGTTCTATACGCCACAGATTTTGATTTCTCTCGGTTTTCAACCGTAGTTTTAATTAGTATCACACCATTTGAGTTTGTTTTAATATATATCTTTATTTGTCGGTTGTTTGAATTTTTCGTGATCGAAGTGAAAAATTACTATTGTCAAAAATATTTTCAGTACTGAATTATATTTATTGGAACAGTCAAGCGTTATCAGGTGTGCTTCAGTCATAATTATTAATTTTTTTCAAGGGTGTACTGTGAATACACAACTGGTACATCAGGAGAACAATGGTTCAAAACGGCGGAAGAGCGCGTTTTGCACTTTCTTTCAAGAACTCGAAGACCTGGATGGAAATGGATGTCATTGAGGCCGAGGTCACCTTTACAAAGAGAACAACACCATCATTTGTCAACAAAACAGGATAAAGATGCGTATTACTGTGAGTAAAATCTTTTGCCAACAAATACAACGATATACAGTATGATCAGTCTCATAAGGGATTTTTAATAATACCCTTATGCCAAATTTGAATTTGTCATCAATTTCTGCTTTGATTGAGATGAAAAATAGCATGAAATTATCGTGATTCGCATTATCTGTCGAATTTTTTTCACAAAAAAATCCAAAGATGGAGTTATTTCTCAAATTATCGAAAAAATCAGATATACGAGTAGAAAATTTTCTTGTGCTTTGCCTTTTTTGTAAATTGCACCACTGTTGCAAAATAAGATTCAGCGCACCCTACAGAAAACCCTTCAGTTAAAATATTTTTATTCCTGACATATTTTATTTAAAGTGGCATTATATTAAATGTGTATTATTATGAAAAATCCAAGTTGTGCTATTGAGATTTGGTTATATGTGATTCAAAGTTAGCTTATTTCTGACCCTGTTTAAGCTAATTTTGAAGAGGTAATTTGTGTATAAAAGTTGTTCATATCAATTTTATGAAAATGGTTCAATCGGAAGCAGATCAATTTTCCTATAAAACTTTTCGTGGATTCAAACGTAAATTCATTTTGCACTCAGTGCAGATTTTACTGGTGAGAGAGTGTACTTGTTTGTCTCAATTGTTATGTTATACTTCAAGCTACAAACGAATTTTTCAGTAATAGGTAAATTCATGAAATTAAAGAGAGCGAAATCCTGGCTGGTAGGCCGTGGTCGAATGGAATCTGGAACGTTTGATATTGCGGTTACCAATGGTATGTGCGTTGACTGCAAGAACGAGGGTTATATCTCAGCAACAACTGACTGGCAGGCTACGTGTTTACTCTTTTTAATGATTTCAATTGGTGAAGGGGGTGGCGGTGGGAATGGTGGTTTGGCCGATGTTGGTGATAGTGGAGGGGGCGATGGTGGCGGTCCATGCAAATGGTCACTTCTTATCGTTCCGCACTTTTGCTGGATCGTTCTGATTGGTCCGTACTGTTACTAGGTTGTTCTGATTGTTGACAGGTATGCTACTGGTGGGATGTCGATTGGAGTTGTATTCTAGTCAATTTCTGGCCTTCTTGAGTATTGGATACCACGTGCTGTAGTCCCGCATACCTTCTTATTTTCTGTTAAAATCGTTGGGGATGCTTATAGATCTCAATGTCCTCCCTAGGAAGTCGTGCCTGGTAGAGTGTTGAATTAGACATGGCAGCAGTTTCTTCGTATTTTATTACATAGTCTGTATATACTAGAATATGTTCTGCAATTGCAGATTTCTTCGGACATGAGGTGACAGCTACGCTTGTATTCTTGTATCCTGATATTGATGCTACGTTTGGTAGTTCCGATGGAAACTGAGCCACAGGAACAGGAAATCTTGTAAACACCGGCATATATCGGAGGCTTTCTTGGTCGATATGATAGTGTTTCGAAGTTGATTATTTGGGTTATAAATGGTCTCAATGTTGTGGCGAATAAACAATTTTCCGATGCGGCCCGTGACTTTATGTAAGACAAATAGACTGTGCAGTTGTATCGTGGTCGAAGTTGGAGTATTTCTTCATCTGATATGTAATACTCGTTTCTTGAGCTATTTAACCGTTGGTCTATAGAGCTTAGTCCAGATGACAACGTTTTTCTTCAAGAAATTGTTCAAAAATCCTGGGAATACAATCAACATTAGAGGACTTTCCATAGCGGCTTTATCCTTTTATCCATAACAACAGTCATTCCATTGGAAATGTATACTGGTTAAAGCATGGTCGAAAAAAGCTGTGATGTCCCCTGAGAAGATGTGTTTGATCTGCTCCAACGTATCTTTGACTGGCACTATGGTGTAGAGAGAAACGACATCGAAACTAACCAGAATATCATTCGGCTGCAGGATCAAAGTACTTACTTTCTCGATAAAGTGAGATGAGTTCTTGATGTAAAATTCTTCTTTTTTTGCGTATGACTGCAATAGGTTCGTTAGGTATTTCGCGAGGATGAGTAGGTGAATCAATAGCTTTAACAAATTTACGATGTGTGAGGTTTGGCTTGTGAAGCTTAGGTGGTGAGGCTTCCGAAGTTGGTGCTTGTTTTCATTTGGAATTGAAGAATATTAGAAGAGTTTGTTGCTTTTCTTCAGTATATTGGATGTTGAGTCACGATTGAGTATGTTGTATGTTGATGGGACAAGAAGAGTATTCTTTGTTGTTAGTCCTTAGTGTTCAAGACTACCATGACGAAGCCTTCATCCACACAGAGAATCATAATCTCCTCGCCATTCAACTGTTATAGAGCTGCACGTTCTTTGACGTTGATGTTCAATTTCGACGGCTTGGCTTACTGGAGGATACGCGCAGATTCTTTTTTTATCTTTCCCACTTCCTCTTGTGACGGTACTGAAATGGATGATTCGATATTGGCCACTATGTTTTCGACCAGAAGTTTGGAAGGCACAACAGTGAAATTTTCCAAGAACGGAATATTCATCTTCAGATAGAATGCGATTTGAATTATTGACTACATTGCGATTTCTGTCCAAAGTTGGTGGTGAATCCAAAGAGGAGAGACGGTCAAATTTCATCTTCTGATGTTCATTGGCTGCAGACGCTCGGGCTGAGACAGAATTGAAAGTTATACCGTCTATCCTTTTGCAGTTCTCTACGTTCAATCGGTTGCTCAAATATAGGTGAAAAGACAACGAATCTTGATCTATTCGAGAAAGCTTCTTACGAGTCTGATGGAGTCGTTCTCGCAACAAAGCTTGTTCAGTGCGTTGGTGGATCCGATTGGACTCAGCTGTCCGGAAAGTGTCCTTCTGACGAAAACACTTTAGGATAACTTCAGAAGTACCTATTGACAACGAAGTACAAATATCAATAATTCCATGAAATTGTACACGGTCACAAACAAATTATCTCTGCATTACATGTGAACCAATTTTAATAACACTTTTTAGATTTTGTGAAAAATACACATTCATTATGGGGATATTATGAAGAAAATGTGTCTGGAATATAACATTGTCAAAAAAGAAGAATGTAGGTTGCGTTGGGTCTCATTTTGCAACAATAGTACAATTGCCACAAAATGGAAAAAAATCAGAATTATCTTATGCAGCTGAAGCTAAAAATTAAATTTTTCAATAACTCTCTTCATCATTTTGAGATACTACCCCACTTTGGATTTTTTTTTTTTTATAAAAAAGTGAAATTTGGCAGGTAATGCGAAACACATTATCTCTATTTCTCTGATTATTTTCCTCAATGCAGAAAAACGACAAAACAGTTGATGGCTAGGTGGCATTTACAGAGTTTTACAACGATCACAAGCACTAGACCGGTTAACAGAATAAAATAAGAGTATAAATGCATATATACACATACATTCCAAAATTTAGATTTTGAAACATATGTTTTTGGCTTCATATTATCGAATTCTTTTCCTGGAAATAGTCTCGTACAACAAATGCGTGCAGTCCCATGATTTTGAAAATTGTGCTTTCAAGCAAATGCTTGCTGCTTGTATATTGATTCGAAATGAAATCCTGAGTAATTTGATCAAATTATTATACACTCTAGTATATCAGCAAAATTTCGAAAATTATCGATTTGCATACACTTCAACCGGTTACACGTGATGCACTTGGAATATATTTCGATGCAGAATTTGATGCCAAAGTCAAATTTCGAACAGAGTTATTAATAAAAAAACCCACACGGTGTGGTCGTTACTGATCACGCTGTTCATCAATACTGTTGATGCCCTGTAGGTATTTATATTAAAAAAATTATGGGGTTACTTTTCTCCTGCATTGATTTTTATCTAAAATAAGTATGTTGATTTTCTAAAGATGTGCTCATTCTGAATAATTGGTTGCAGGCGACAAAACATTATTACAATCCCTCGTACTGGATGCTCTGGTAACAGAAGGTTTAGAAAAGCACTCAATTCAACCGGGACAACAGTAAGTTATTGAAAGTTATGTCATGCATGTTTTGGAATTATTTAAATATTTTTATTTTCATGCACCTCTTATAATGATTTAACTAATCAGTTCTCTGCACAATAGCCCTATTGGCAACCTTATGGTACAATTGCAAAGGTAAAGATATTTTCTAGCGAAAGAAGAATTTATTATTGTAGATGTTATGTTATAATGATAGTAACTATTTAAGGGGTCAAACCCTTAGGAAAGTAATCAACGCTGAGAACATTATGCCACATAAACTGTTCTTGGCCTTGAGAGAAATTCAATATTACACCCTATATTTGATGCAATTAGATTCATACTCAACATTTTATTGTCATAACTTGAGAAAAAGCAAATGCAGACTTTTTTTCGAATATTCAAAAAATATCGGTGTAGATTTGAAAGAAAAATCTTAAAAGAATTTATGTGAAAATTAACTTAAATTTAATAATGAAATTTTCATTTGCCTTGTTTACACATATCATTCAATTTAGAAGAAATGTTTTTTGAATATTTGAATCATATTATTAGACAAGTTATTAATGGATCGTGTGGTTTAATTTTTCAAATACTTACATATTTCGCGAGAGAGAAAAAGAGGGAGAGAGAGAGAGGGAGAAAGAGAGAGAAAAGTATTTTTGCTTTGTAGACTGTAGTGAGTTTTCCAAAATCATATTTAGCTTTCAAGGATTTCGTGAGTATTGTGTTATCACTACAGATATTATAATGGTTTTGTATGGAAGATCATTTTCTACCGTTTGACATTATGACATTATAATTTAGGAAGTACAGACACACCATCATTTTATTATTATTCACGTGAACCCCTATATTGTGACTGTCATTGCCAGTTTTGATAGGACAAATAAAGGTTATTGTACTTACTTTTATTTTTAGAAGGATACAGTGTTCAGTTTCCTTGTTGTAATTTTATATTTTCGACGTAAAAGTAATGTCACTGATCCTAACTCAGTTAGTTCAAAGGTCAGAATGTTCAAAACGACCAAGTGACGTTTATTTTTTTATTTTTTCAGATCATTTTCATTCCATTTCAATTCCATATAGTGTTTAATATATATTTTTACCAGAGACAATGTTTTGTCTCTCTGTCACGAGAAGTGGTTTTAATGGCTACAACTCGTCGACTCTGAGACAAATAATGTTATTGAAGGAGATACAATGACTTCTCTTGTCCTCATGTACTAGCAAAAGTGTACCAATTTTGACGTGAAACAACGTATTTGTTTAATAAAATGAAGTTATCAATTGATTTTCTTCCTCATTTTACCTCCGTACCATATCATATTTCATTTTTGAATGTAAAATTATTTTAATTTGATAAAAAAAACTTCTAGAACATTTTAACTATAACTTTATATGCTCTTCAATATACAAACTATAATGTATAAATACCTATTTTGGAAGATTCAATTTTTGAAAATCTGCTCGACTTGATCACTTATCTAACAGGTATCTATCAACAGTATTGATAATTTGTTCATTTCTTCCGAAGTACTTTTTAACATCATCACGAGCATCTTTTTTTTTTCATCAACTCTTTTAAGTTACTCTACTAGCAGTTTAAGGTAACCACGCCATCTGCTTCGTTAATCAATTTTTGAATTTTGTCAATTTATATGTCAATTTGTCTGGTGGTGTTTAGGAAAGACATGTCTATGCGTGGAAGATTCTGGTTGATTTGATTTTGGAAGTGTTTTATGCCGGGGCATTTGAGGTGTCGGATATGGTCTCAAGGGCTTGGGGAATATGGATGTTAAGGTCGACTTTCACTAGGTTTTCTGAACAAAGGATGTAGTCGATGATTGAGGCCGTAGTGGCTCAAAAACTTTGGATCTCGATACGGGACTCCATTGATATTATGTTCTAATAAGTAATTATAAAGAAGGCGATCGTTGGTGTTGGGCAACTTTTGCAGTTTTTAGAGGTTTGAGGTACGGGGTTAATGTTAGATGCTTCCCCACTTATGGGTTCTACCAAATATAGAAATGCGGTGTATTGAACAATGTGTGTATTGGGCTTTGTCAGTAGTGATAATTAGAATGAGCAAGGCAGCAATTGAGGTGCCCTGGCGATAAAGCTCCAAAATTTTATAGATTAAATTTTGGTGTCGTCCAAGATTTCAGTGATTTGTTCTTCCCATTGAAATTCACCTAAAGTGGCTAGAGAATCAGAAATATTCCTTATATTAAGAATTTTTTCTTGTTGTTTGAGATGCGGATCGAAGCGTTGGTTATCCTACTAAACTGAAAGCACTAATTAACTCACAGCTGACAGACTGGCTTCAATCACAGCTACCTGTTTGCTCTGTTACCTGAGTTTTATCTCTGGTGCAAGGGGTTAGTTTTTAATATCTACACCTGAATATTTTACCTCTGTTTGCTATACCGGGGGAGTCTGTTTTGAACATTAAAACAGGGACTTTACACGCGTCTAGGCTTTGAGAAAATATCTGAGTAGAGGACCCAAGGGGATTCAAAAATCAAGATCCAAAGGGGGATTCAAAAATCAAGAGATCCAAAGGGGATTCAAAAATCAAGAGGACCAAAGGGGATTCAAAAATCAAGAGATCCAAAGGGGATTCAAAAATCAAGAGACCCAAAGCGGGTTCAAGAGTCAAAGGGGTAGTTCTCGAGGATTGTTGTCCATGGGAGCTGCTGGTCGTTGTCAATGAGGGTGTAGTTCTTCGCGAAAGAGGTGTGGGGAGGGATGAAGTTGCAATGTGAGTATTGAGCGTTCGGGAGGCGTGGTTTGAAGGTGTGACGCCTCTGCTGGAGCTCTATGATTGGTAGTTTTCTGAAAAATGAGTATGGCGGCTTTGCTGGAGCTCTGTGATTGGTTTTTAAAAAATGTCGGCTCTGCTATGATTGATAGTTTTCTGAAAAATAAGTATGATGGTTTTGCTGGAGCTCTGTGATTGGTTGTTGATGGTGAAAAAAAAATCCACTTGGTACATCGTGGAGCGTGTGTGTTATACGGGGCGCGACCTACGTGGGCCGTA
>WOGL01000469.1:0-14688 GCA_015342145.1 Leptinotarsa rubiginosa | reverse complement strand
TTTATAACTAAACACTTTCATATAAAACCTCTTCGGTTTATTCATTCACATTTTTTGTCGAGTTTTGGGAATATGGTAGAAATGTAATTGCACAGAGGGTCCACTGGGACCAGCAGAATTTTAAAAGTGGTCTAAGATAAAAAAGTTTGATAACCTCTGTTTTAAATGATATGTCTGTGGAAATAAATGGATATCCACTTTCGATTTCGAAGACGAAGAAATCAAATGAAGTAGCTTAGATTCTTAATTTTTTATATCTACAGTTTCATCAGAGATTTTTTGTTGGAACCGTTTTCCAAGTAGAAAATGAAAATTCTGCAAATTTTCTAGAATTTCTCTGATTAATTTCAAACTATCGGCATATTGATTGAATTTTTTGTTTTAATTTCATTTGTATGATGTTTTTGATGCATATTTTGGTGAATATTCTGAATTGTATACTTAGGCTAATTAATTTTAATTATTAAAAAAGATTGACTCAACATGAATGAAATTCTGATAAGATTATTTATAAAGGAATACATACAATACAAATTTGAATGGTTGTATGAGTGATCTTCAGTTTAAACATTCAATCAACCAACTAAGTAGTGAGTTAGCATCAAAACCAATTCCAATTTTTAAATGTAATTTTCACAACTATTTCCACAGAAATAGGATTATTTCAATTCATTTTTTTGATTCTTCCGAGATACATTTGTTTAAGCAGTGTAATATTTATGTCATCATGAGATATTACTATTGATTTTAATGAATTGATTTGTTTCAATGCATTTATTCATTTCATTATTATCTGTCAGATTCTCAATACACAAAGATTTGATCTATTCAATTAATCTATTTAGGAATCACACGTTAAAAGGTAAGACCTCGTTAATCCTTAGCTCGCACAAGTTTCGACTTCTGAGGGTTGTCGATCGTAGGGGTGCGACAGCTGTTTAACGGAAAGACAGATTTTAAACAGATTTCATCATAATTTTTGTATTTAATGTGAAAAACATTAAATTACTCGATTTTTAGAAATACTTTGTTTTCTTAGTTTTGGTCTGGAAAGGTACATTCTGAAATGAAAATTTTAAAAATAGTACAAATACAAATCAGAGCACAAGTCCCACAATTTTTGCTATAGAATTTTTGCAACAATGTAAAGTCTCATGAAAGTGGAAATTTTTCATTGAAGTTGTTACCCTTACGCTGGACTTTTTTTAAGGACAGTTGAGTCCAGCAATGCATTTATGGTTCAGCCTAGTACCACTGATGATACCTATGACGGGTCAAAACAGCGCCGTTTAGTGTTGAATCATAAATACTTTGTGTTTGGTTTGATTGATAAAATGTTTATTGTTTTAGAATAGAATTCTTGTTACAAACACAATATAATAAATAAATATTAATGTAAACATGAAGTATAAGATGTGAAGTATCAATGTATAGAATGTAAATGATTAAAATAAAATATAAACTATACATGACAAGAACTAGGACAATTATGTTTTTCACACACAGTACAATCGCAATTTCCACACATTCTAAAATACGGGATATCGTCAAAATATTCTTTTAGGCCATACGAGTAATAGGATTTATCACTTGATAGTTTTGTACAATTTTTTCTGAATATGAGTCTCTTTGATTTCATTGGGAATTTTATTGTATATCCTGATTCCATTATATATCAACGAGTTTTGAACAAAATATGTTTTTTGAATTGGTAGATTCAGTTCATTTGTCCGCCTTGTGTGGTACGTGTCTATAGATGTAGATTCATAGTTCTCCCAATTTTTATATATAATCGATACAGTTTCCAATATAAATATTGAAATAACCGTAAGGATTCTATGTTCTCGAAAAAGGGGTTAACATGAATCCCGCCATTTACCTTTACATAAGTAGGTACCTAATAGCCCTTTTCTGCAATAAATAAATTTTTTGTTATACTGAAAATAATCTGTAGAAGATGACCCTATGAAATGAACAAGTTTCAAACAACAAAAATTAAATATCTGATAACATTTTTCACCCAAACAAAGGATCCCAGATCCACACATAATTGCGCAATCGAACATTCCCATCATTTCTCGTTCAAACTCCGACTACAAAGCGAAAATCCATCGCTCTTACAATTAATAAATTCCAATAAAAAAACTTCATACATATATCCACTTCTTTCCTGAAAGCGATCAAGCTCTCTCATCTCACGGGACGCACATGATGACGGGCCTCGCTAAAGAGCATTTCCCCTCTCCGTCTCTCCCAAGGGACCGGCACCGAGATGCGTGAGAGAAAGGTAAAACAGCCCGATAAGTGGCAACCGACCAAAGTGGGAGGAGCCAAGAATCCTCCAACTCCAAACCTTCAAACAGCCTCCAGTCTCAGTGAACCGATCAGAGAGAGTAGTTATTTTGCAGTGACAGATAAAGAAACTGTATTTTCGTTGAATGTCAAGTGTGTTTTCTGACTGCAGACTAGTTGTTTGTTATTTTCAAGGTGTTGGTAGTGCTTCAGTTGATTTTGTTGTGCTTAAAAAGGATAATTATAGCTTGTGAATTCCTGTAACGTAAATTGCATGCTTGATTTCGATAAACGCTACAATAGGACCAACTTCAATTTGTAGATAACAAACAATAACTAATCTAAGTACGTAAACGTGTAACATTTACCTCGTGCTAGCCTTTCCCACTCAGGCGCCAGTCGGCCGTCATCCATCATGGTGCGTGACGTCACAAGTTTCTATTGGAGCGCCAGTAATCACGTGGTGGGTTAAAACGCCGTGGTGGGCGTACACAAGTGCGAGCGCGAGAGAGAGCCTTCGGTAGTAGGGGAACAGAAAAAAGAACTTCTATGCAATGAGGTAGTGCGTTAGAAGTCCCCACCGTAAACTCTGGCAACTTCAGAGCTTTTGCGTTAGAGCTTTAGAAAAATTAATGATCATGAGTTCGTTTTTGATGAACCCCGTTTCTGGAGCTCTCCCGTCGAGCTATCAGCAAGCTCAACATCTATCAGCCGGTGTCGTAGTTGACCCGAAATTCCCCCCTAGTGAAGAGTACAGTCAGAACAGTTACATCCCGTCGCAGACTGAGAATTTTTTCGGGAACCACCACCTCAGCCAGCCGCAGCACCACTTGCAATATGGTTACCACAACCACCACCAAACGACTTCCTACGGTTCCGGAGGAATGCCCCTATCGAACCAGTACGGAACTTATGGTAATTACTATCACCATCAGCTGCATCATGCACCGCCTTTGCATTCCCACCAAATCCGCCCGTCTATTCAGATCCACGAGTCACAACCCCTGGTCAACTGCGAATCCTTACCAAACAGCCACAATCAAAACAGTTCGTCTAATATTTTGCAAAACATTGCAGTCATTGCCCCTTCCGTTTCTCAATCAAGTGATGTGAACTCAAGTGTGTGTAGTCCTGCTTCTGTTGGTCATGGACAAGAATCTAGAGGGTCTCCTCCCGGACATTCATTGCAGGAGTTGGGACTCAGGTTAGAAGATAGTGTTTCTGATGGACCCGATGATCTGGATGACCAGGGTAGCTCAACGAACAATGACGAAGATGACGATGACGATGAAAATGGTGATAGGCCGATTTATCCTTGGATGAAAAAGGTCCACGTTGCGGGAGCTTGTAAGTTTGAATGTTGCATTACTTTGTTCGTTGATGTTGCTCGAGAATTTGTTCATAAGTGAAAGAAACAAACGTAGTTGCATTGAAATTTTTGAAAGTATCTAGGTACGATGATGATCCTCCTACTGAATATCCATCAGTACATATTTAGAGAGGACTGTAGAATACAGAATGTAAAGATTACCAGTTTGTAGTTTTACAAAACCTTGTCAATTATCTGAAATTTCCACTAGCTTTTGAAGAAGTTCAAATTAAAATTGAGCCACTAAGTACTTTTCCAAATTCAGTGATCTCTCTGAAAATTCCTTACTTTCATATGGAAAACATGCAGCCTGCTCATTTACTAGGTATAATTCTAGTTATAAAGTTATAATGGCATAAATACAACCCTTTTTATTTCTTTATACAACTGAATATTTTCTTTCAATGATTCTATTCACTTGGTAAATATAATTGGAACCTCTGGAGTAAAAAAAATGCAATGAAAATGATTTTGCCACACAAAAAAAATCTCTCTTGATGTGCTAACTTGACGAAAGACACTATATGTATACTGGTGTTTAAGAAGTGTTTTTAATGAATTCAATTTTTGATGAGTTGAATAAATTACTCAACAGTCAGTCCCATGATGATAATCGTAACTATCCAGGACCTTGAACTGATCAACAGCAATGTTGGGACCTTAATGAAATCTGTAACTGAGATATACCAGTAAGAAAAGATATGGAAGCCTGTTGAAACCTGTTTTCCCTATGAACGACAACCTTCAGAAGTTGGAACTTGTACGGGCTGAGGATTAACGAGGTCTTAACTCTAAAGGTGCGATTCTTAGCGAAAAATGATATTGCAATGATTATCTGAGAATAATTGATATTATTTTGAAGCGTCAATTAGGCAAAATTAAATAATAGGCATTTGGGAGTTATTTCAAATAAGGCTATATTTTCAAAACTAAATTGATGCATGAGTCTTTTGAAATTTTTAGTGAGAGACGGGGAATATAATATATCTGAATACGTTCATATTTTTATATAAAGTCATAAATGATAAGCTTCCTGAATATCTCAAAGTTAAAATACAGTTCTCAAATATTAGCCATCCATATAATACAAGAAATTCCACTGATATCCTATTGAAGAGATATAAGATAAGTCCTGGACAAAATCAATTATTCTATAAATGTTTGCAAAATAATAATAAGTTGCCATTACAAATAAAATATTCTCAAAATTTTGTGAAATTTAGAAAAATGTGTTCAAATTTTGTTGGTACAAAATAACATTGATTCCTGATTAATAATTAAAAAAAAATATATTCAAAATCTGTTTTTCCGTTAATCAGCTGTCGCCCCCATACGAACGACAACTCTCACAAGTTGAGAAACTTGCGCGAGCTAAGGACTAACGAGGTCTTACTTTTTAACGTGTGATTCCTAACTTCATTAAAATATTCACTCTTGTTTTTTTCTCATCATATCGACTTTATACAGAGTTTACTTGAAGATAATATAAATATATAATTCATTTTTATCAACCAATTATAATGATCGTTTGTATTATGTTATTTGATATTTGTATTTAGTAGCTTCATTGCTAAATAAACTTACTATCATTATTATTATGAAAATAGAAAGAAATTTTGTAATAATCAAATTAATTAATCCTGAGAAAGTATTAAGTATCATTATTGTTACTAATAATGGATGAAATATATTATATTATTTATTATTTTTCAATTAATTTGTAACCGTTTCCAAATGACTCAAGTTATTTGAGTTACTTCACTAAACTATTCAATAATTTTCTGTCTATAATTTGCTTCTTTAATGATTTCTCTAACAGTTGATCGTACTTGTACAAAGCCACCAGTACAGTTTCATTCTAATAATTATCTATTATCTAAATAATAATAATGGGGAGGTTACGAAAAAGTAATGAATGTATACATTCTCGAGATGTTAGTTTGTTTACTCAAAATAACTAGGTATCCGGCTCTCCAGTGACATCCCCTTAAAATTCAAACGTTTCATTGCATACATAATTAGGCTATTATTGATTGATCATCGTCTAGTAAGAGTAACATTTTCAACATGTTACACAAAGTATTCGAAATCGATGGATAACTCTGGGGATATGAAAAAGGGACAAAACTCAGGCTTTGCAATTGGAACACCCTGTATTTTGGAATAGCTTTGAAATTCCGAGATGATTTTCACTAATTTTCATGCAACATTTGATATACCAAAAATCAACCGTTCACGAGTTATTTCAGTTTTTCTTGAAAAAATAAAACGTGCGCATGTCCACTATGAAACTACGGGCTAGGAACTGTTCTTTTCGAACAGTTACAGGAAGTTTATCAGAGCTAATAGGATTTCAGGTCAATAGATAATAACTGAGTTGTTACCAACTTCTGGTATTTCCGAAAGTGTCGGAAAAACGCCATCATTTTCATTCGATAAGGCATATTGAAAAACCTATATATTTTCCAATATTCATGATATGAATACCTACTATTATTTCCCAAAATACGGCTAACCGACGGTTGTCGCACTATAGCCTGTATATTTATATAGGGTACAGCGCGAATGATTTGTTACTAGTATTCATTGACAGAAGTCCAATAAAACAAAATTTCTATTTACAGAACAATGCACGAAAAAAGTAAGAAGTAGATAACCACATCATTTCATCATAATAATCAAAATTATACTAAAATATTTCTGGATGAAAGTGATATTCCGTATTCTCAGAAATAATTATACCTACCCAATGTATTTCTTCACAATAAGTAATTTTGATCAGTTGAGTAGGATCATTTATTCAAATTTTATTATTAATATTTTTCAGTCATTAATATTACAGTAACTGTCACGAATTCAGTCAGTAAAAGAATATGAAGACGGATATATTCTTCATCGAATAAATATATAAAAAATATTAGGTAGGTGATTTTTGAATGCATCGATATGATAGTTACTTACCGATAGGTAAGAATATACATTGGGGAATTCATCATAACTTTCTACAAATAGTATTCAAGTAATGATACCTTATCAGCAAATGTGAAAAATGGTTCCCTTGAAGACACGTGTATCAAACAAGCAATTATCAAAGAATTTTTTACACGAGTGAGCGTTAATACCGCCATAACGAATTGATAATTTGATTTCTAGAAATCAAAAGTGGAAACTATCAAGGATATATACGCATAGGTAGATGCATAATAAAATACTCTTTCAGCCCCATAATCCTTTTTTAATATAACATTTATACCAATATAATCATGGAACGGTATAATGAATACAATAAAAATACCCAACCCGCAAAGCAAACTAGAACAATTTTTTCGACGGGCGTTTTCGCCAACTAAGTTGAGAAGTAGGTACCTACTATGATATCTGGAATGGAAGATGTGTTTTCATTTATATATATCCACGGTGAATACATATTTTATTGGGAAAACGCTTTTTTACTTTTTAATTTTTGCAATATGGGACATATTTGTATAGGATATGTATAGAAATTTCTTTCAGATATCAAGATGAACAAGAGATTATTCAAAATGAATAATACACTAATTTAAACTGAAAGGGTATACTTTTAGGAGAGAGTAATTTTTGGGAAAGAAAGGTTTTGATTTTCTATTACTCCAAGGGATGGAAAGAAGCCATCAATTTCAAAAGAAATAAGTCTATACATAGATGTGTAGATCTTGCAAAAAAGTAACTTTCAGACACAAACTAGAAGAAAAAGCCTCCTCGAAACAGCTATTTTCATATAAACATTGAATTACGTGAATGAAAATTATTTTTCATTGAATCCCAGCCGTAGGAATCTTGTTTAAATTAAAAGGGTATGGTTTTGGGAGAAATTGATTTCTGGGAAAGAAGCATTTTGGCTTTCTATATTGTACTATTGAAATCGACTGGAATATCAGTAGTTTTTTTGTTTAAATATGGCTCACTTATCTTTTTCTATAGAATCTACATTTAGCTTTGGATAACAGAATACAGAATCAGCATAATCTTCAAAGGACCCATCATCGCTTTCCATTGCTGTTCTGTATATGGTTCAAACTTGTATCAATTCAAAAAGTGAAAGATCCGTTTCTTCATCCCAGTTATACTGCATTAATTTATCTTCAGCATAACCTGCCTTACTAAAACAATTGCTGTTTGTGTGTTGTTTTATATCAAGATTCCAGGTTTTGTTAAGATCCCTGGTCGCATCAAGTAACGACACAATCATAGGAGTTGATTCTTCCATATGAGTCAGTACTTTCATTACGATTCGTTTTCTATGATACTGTTTAAGATATCTACTTAATAATCCCTTGGTCCATTGAAAAACATTGAAGAACAGACTTCAGATTAGGGAGCAAATATTTGAATTTAATGTTCTCTAGTCTTGTTCCTAATTCCTAGGATGTGCGGACAATTGTCAACAATCAGTAGAATTTTCCTATTTTGAGCAGCATAGGTGGTATCTAGCTTTTTGAGACACTTCTCATAAATTTCATTTCTCATCCATGCATTTTTGTTGTGTTCATAATCCACATCAGGTGATTTCATGCCTTCAAAATAACGAGCAATTTCAATTTTTTCGATCCAGTCACATTGCATGCAACTATAAGAGAAATTTTCTCTTGACTGTTTTTGCCACCGGAGCATTTTTGATTTTTAAACGCTAACGTTCTGTTCGGTAAACATTCAAAAAAGATGCCTGTTTCATCTGCATTAAAAATGTTGCTTCTATCGTATTATCTGCTCAAATCTGGCAAAACATTTATTTTCAGTCTTCACTAGATGGCAAATCTGCATGACTACTTTCACTTCATACCGAGATTTGAAACGATATAAAACCGTTTTTTGAATTTGTCTAACCATCCTAGCTGAAACATCTTCGCAACTCAAAGTAACAGCAAATGTACACAAATCTAGTAGTATATCACATTGGCTCGGGCCTAAGAAAGAAACCCCTTATTTTTGTTTAAAATTGGCTTCATTCGTTAATCTAATCTCCATCTAGAGCCTCACGATCATTCCAGCATCGCTTTAACATTTCAGTACCAGTTTTTTAGAACGATTTGTCTTTTGCCTCGAAATAGGCCTCAGTTTCAGCAATGACTTCTTCATTGAAGTGAAATTTCTTACCGGTGAGCATTTTTTTGAGGTCGCTGGTAGCCAAATCTGGCGAATTCGGTGGGTGTGGGAACAATTCGAGGTTCAATTCGTGTAGTTTCGTCATTGTTTTGGTTGACTTTGTGACATGGTGCGTTGTCTTGATGAAACATCGCCATATGCGGTCGTTTCTTTGCAATTTCGGCCTTCAAACGATCTAATAACGCTAAATAATATTCACTGTTGATGGTATTTCCCATCTCAAGATATTTAATGAATATTACACCACGCACATCCCAAAATACTAAAGCCATAACCTTTTCAGCCGATTAGTGTGCATTCTGGCGATTCGGACGAGGTCCACCAGTTGCTCTCAGATGACGATCGATTTGATTCCGGAGTGGAGTGATGGATCCATGTTCCATCCGTTGTCACATATTGACGCAAAAATTCCGGTTTGTTATGTTTAAACATGGCCAAATACTGCTCAGAATCATCAATTTGTTATTGTTTTTGTATTGTGAGCAAGCGCGGCACCCGCTTTGGACAGAGCTTTCTCATAGTCAAATGCTCATACAATATAAAGCCAGGACATTCTTTTGATATCATTACAATGTCAGCTAACTCACGCAGTTTCACTTCTAGAGCATTCAAAACGACTTTGTGGATTTCCTTAATGTTTTCTGGTATTACTGCCTCATTTGGACTTCCATTGAGTTCTGCATCATCGGTGTCTCTACAACAACGTTTGAAGTCAGCAAACCAAGTTGAATCATTATTTCAGATGGAGCGGATCCCTTTTGATCCATTGTTTTGAAAATTACAAAAGTAGTCACTATTAGCACAATAACTTACAAACTTATGCGTAGAATTGTTACCAGGTTATAGTTCTTCACAAAATTTTGAAAAAGTGACTGATGTACAGACGTCAAGTATGATTTAAAAGTATGATATATAAATACAAATACAATACAAATATATGCATAAACAATGAGATGATTTCTGCTAGTGCCTCTGCCTAAACCATAATGGCTTGTGCCGCAGTAGGTATTATCAACACTCTCATCCCGTTCATAATAGTGTGAATATAGATATGCAATTTTTTTGTTGTTGATAAATGGAAACAAACAGTGTTACTTAAAAAAAGTATTTTGAAGATGGCTATGTTAAAGAATGTATGCTTTTGAGTTTGCTTTAAATTTATGGAGATTTTTGCATTTTTTCAGTTCGTTTGGGAGGCTGTTGTATATTTTTGGGACAAAATAAAGGATAGTTCTTTGAGTGTGGGTTTGCTGAATCTAGGAACTTTCAGTGTGAGATCAGTGGTATATCTCGTGATCACGGTTTGTAGGATATATAAATTGCGAATATTTAAAAGGTTCGTTAGTTGATACAATTCTGATGTTGAGAATCGTCTATCTTTCTTGTATATGATTTTGAGAATGGAATTTTGAATGATTTGAGTTTTGTTTATAACGCTAGTAAATGCTCTCGTTATGCTGTGATGAAGTATCGCAATACTGATTCTATTAATGAATTGTAAACTGCAAGTAGAACTTTTCTACTTTAATATCTCTGAGAGTGTAGAATTTGTGAATAAGTTCTCTTACTTTGCTGACAAGGTAGTTAATGTGATCATTCCGCCTCATGTGCTGGTCCAGTATTACTCCTAGATATTTGATTTTTCAGACTTTCACTATTTTTGGACACTTACAGTTATCATTCCTTTCTAAGCAGCATTCATTATGCAAGAATAAACAATCAAGTCTGGGTTGATCCGGTTCTGTAAGTGAAAATGTAACGAATTTAGTTATATTGATATTTAATGTCAGTAAGTTCGTTTTTAGCCATTTATGAATTTTAATGAATTCATATTCAGCAGTGCGATACAACTCTGACCACTCGTCTTGTGTAAAGATAATAGCGGTGTCATCTACGTATGATATTATTTTCCGTTGGAGACTTTTTATTTTGCAAATGTCATTAACATAAATGAGAAAAAGTAATGGACCCAGTGCTGTACCCTGAGGAACATCTGTGGTAACTATTGAGGGTTTGCTTAATACATTTTCTATTTTTACTCTTTGAGTCCTTCTTTTCAGGTAACTGGTAAATAAATCTAGCACTGGACCTCTTATTCCGTTGTCTGATAACTTGTTAAGCAGTATATGGTGCGATACAGTGTCGAAAGCTTTGGCTAAATTGAGAAAGACAACTGAACATTTTTTTGAAAGATCTAAATTCTTCATTACATCGTTCGTGAGCTCTAGTACTGCATTTTCTCTGCCTCGGTTTTTCCTGAAGCCAAATTGTTCTTCCATAATCACACAGTTTCCATCCAGATAATTCAACAGTGTCTCTTTTAGACAGTATTCGAAAATTTTAGCAAAGCTGTTTATGGATGAGATGGGTCTATAATTAGTCAGTACGGAACGTTTGCCTGATTTGTAGATTGGGGTGATGATCGATTCTTTCCATTGTTTGGGTAGGGTACTTTTATTGAGTGCGAGGTTTATGAATAAATAAACATTTATTTTTTTAAACTTAAAGCTTTTTGAAAATGTAGTATGAGTAAGGTAACTTGAATGAAGCTCTCTAACCTATAAAATCGATATATTCGAGAAGTACGCTGGTATCGCTGAGATATATTTATTAGGTATGGGTATAAACTGACATAAATGTCCAGGAAATTATATTCTTGTGGCCAAGAAATTTTATCAATATTTTTCACTTTCACATCCTTTTCTTTGTAACACAAATCAAAGTGAGAAATCGTTATTCTTACTAGAATATCGACTACCTACTCACTTTTTAGTCCTTGATATGTGATTTTCTATAATTTGATTTAAAATTGGAATAAAAAAAATAATGCTGTTCAAACTTCATCAACTGACCGTATGATAGCAATTTGCAAAAATCTCACGCTAGGTACCTTTAGAATAAACAAAAAAACTCCAAAACAACAGTTCGTCGCGTGTCGTCTGACGGTACATCCGTTGGAAAGGAAAGAAAGAAAGGCCCTTTTCAGTAGGATTACGACGATAATTGACGTCAAAAAAGATCTGTCCGACGGCGCAGCGCTAACTTCGCACGCGCTGGGTGGGTGGAAATACAAAACAGAAAAGCTCGTCCTTTGTTTTTAGTAATTGCATAATAGGTGTTTTGTTCTTTTGTTCGATTAATTGCGAATGTCACATCCTGTTAGGAACGAAAAGGATAAAAGCTTTCTTAATGAGTTGCCGTTGGATCAAATGTAAAGAATAATTTTGTTTAGTTTATGGCCCTTCAGAAATTGGAAGATCAAAGAAACTGAAAAAGTTTTCAGTGAATCCACCTTATTGAAATGATATTTGCAAAAATAAAGTTTGTGGAGATCAAATCGTAAGTGTAATATATGAAATTCTAATTACGCATGACACTATGTATACTTTGTTCATCAATTTATTGTAATGTGGAAGGGAGAGTTGACAATATTTAAATATTTCAATCACGTCATACCTACCTGAAAAAAACGATCCCGTTTATTATTACTGAAACTGTCAGTCCAGTAGAAAAACAAACTCGTTATGAATCACATATTTTTATGAAAATAATGGACTGATGATTACGTTACCAAATGAATTCACAATGACAATGGGCATTCCGGAATACTTTTGTCCGTCCACTATATCTGCTGAGTCATTATTTTCTTTAACTTCTTTCATCAACAAGCTTTATTGTATGCAAAATTATTTATCAACGCCCGGCGCATCACAATGAGAAATCCACAATGGAAGTGTTTCTTATAATGTTTTACCACTTTAGCAACGTTCAGGACTCAAGATTATTTGTTTTTTATGTGTTTTCGTTGTTGTTTTCGCTCCAGTTTTGCGTTTTGTATGTTAACTGAATAGATAAAATCACTTGCGCAAAATTAAAATCAAAGTATGTAAAGATGTAAAGTTTAGAACCTTTGGTGTAGTAATGAATATTACTCGTTTTTTCCCACCACCAAATCGTTATTTTCAACACCTCGACACGTGTTTCGATCACCAAGTGATCATCCTCAAGAGAAAGATTAGTCTTCCTCTTGAGGATGATCACAAGGATGAATACAAACAAAGTTTGTAAAATTAATTAGACTGAAATCTATCTGAAATTTTGTAGAGTCATGATTTCTCATCCTGAACAAATTTTCTCAGTAATATTTTGACGTATCGTCAATAAAAAAACTTGCGACGAATCTTCCAAATCGAAGACGTCGTACAGGTTGCCTGATGATTTGTTTAACTTCAGCTTTCTGTACGGCACTAGCTGGGTTAGTTGTTTTTCCGTCGGGTATATATCTGCCACACGTACCTACAAAGTCGTAGGTTTACATAAGAAGCAAAGAGTAAGGTGTTTTTCACTTGAACCTGGAGCACTTACTGTTGTTGAGGTTGGTCGCGTCAAAAAAGAGGTGACATTTATAAAAGTACCTAATACATGTAAAGTAAGTCACTGAGTAAAATAACTAGATTCCTCACTGAGCCATAATAATTACATGAAAATTCTTAATAAAACATCCAAATGTGTTTAAAATATAATTTACCGGTATAAGACCATGTGCTCGGTACCAAGAAGAAAAAGTGACAAGAAACACAACAATGACATCTGTCATGGAATTCAGTTTAAAACATGTTAGTCATGGAATAACATATTGAAACATGGAGCATTGAAATATGGAGCAATTAGGACAGTTTTGGTGCAAGTGTGATGAGAGACATCTGCTGTTGAAGTATGTATACCAATGCCAAATTTATCACAAAGATTCAGAAAAAAATTAAATTTTATTTGTTGGGAACTTCACAATACTTTGTTATGTGAAGAGCAATTTAATTTTGTGATGAAGAAATAATATAAGTAATAAGAATGAATGATAAATTTCAATAATTCAGAGTCTGAATGTACTGTACTATTGAAAGACAAATTTATTAACTATATATGTGAGAGAAGTAACAATTACTAAGTTATTCCGGTAAAAATTCAGAAATGTTTCTACTTTGAAATTTATATATATTTTTATCAACATCGAGCAAAAAGGCATATATTTCGCTGAAGTGACATATCTAGAAACAATCTATTAGACTAAATTTTTTCTTTTGTCAAAATTTTGGGTGTGATCTACTATCACTTTTATGGGAAGCAAGACTACTCAAAGATCATATTGCTTCCCATAAAAGCTATTACACTCCCATCAACGCTGGTGTTTCCCAGAGATCCATATTGTCCCCAACTCTCTTTTTATTGTATATCAACGACTTATTAGAAAAAACCAAGAATCCAATATATTGCTTTGCTGACGACATCACCCTTGTCTCGTCATTCCATTTGGATTCCAGGACTTCGGCTGCAAATGCACATCTTCGCCGGCAGCAGGAGGTTGCATATCTTAATGAGGATCTAGAAGTGATTACGAATTGGGGTGAAAGTAACCAGGTCCAATCCAATTCCACAAAAATCCAGGCATCGGTTTTCTCCAAGAAGATAAATGTCTCCGAACCGAATATAATGTCAGATCAGACAATTGTGCTTTCAGCTTCGATAAGTTTGTTGGGGGTTAAAATGGACACCAATATATCTTGGCACAATCATGTCGCTACAATTGCAAAGGCTGCTTCTCAAAAGCTTGAAACACTGTTCCGAACCAGAAAACTGTACACACCTCAGCAACTTTTGATGCCTTATAAAGCTCATATCAGACCTTTTTGGAGTATTGTTCTCATATGGAGCTCCGCCCCCAAACATACCCTGAAGTTGCTGGATTCTATCCAGAAAAGAGCCATTCGCCTGATTGGAGACGCGAACATCACGTGCAACCTTGATAGCCTGGAACATCGAAGAAAGGTTGGAGATTTGTCCCTCTTCTATAGATATGTACTTTCACGGAAAGTGTTCAAGTGACTTGG
>WOGL01000468.1:0-14673 GCA_015342145.1 Leptinotarsa rubiginosa | reverse complement strand
TTAACTTATTTCTGTTAGAAATCCGATTGACAACAATGTGTTCAGTAACTAACAAACAATGTCAGTTTATAGAAATCTCAAAAGTTGTTTGTAATTCATAGCAAACTCATTACCTTACCTTTATTAAATTGCGAAAATACTTAATGATTTTCATGGCTCTCTAGATCGAAAATTAAACCGAGCGTCGTAACACTTAAAATATCAAGTATGGGGTATCATTGGATTCAGAAAATTGTGTAGATTTCAAAAATGTAATAATATACAGGGTGTTCTATTTGAAAATTGAACGTTGATAAGATTTCCGGAAAAACCGGAAGTTGAAAAAAATAAATTACGTCAAAAAGTGCCTCTTTGTAAGCATAATCAATATTAATAGTTCCGTAAAATAAGGTGAAAGAATAAAGGAAAAAGGGGGGTGTACCTTGAGTCTGTATCACACGGTATACTAATATATCCAATCCAACTGTATGTGTTCTGGACAATACGATTTCTGATCATCGAACTGTATTATTTGAATATATTGGAGTATCTCACCAGTAAAGAGGGAAGTGCTACAACCCCGCAGAAGTTTCACTGTTTATAACGCAAATAGTTTCATACAATTATCAGAGAGAGATAGAGAGAGAGAGAGTCTTGGAATGACGTGTACAACTTTTCCAATGTGGAAGATGCTTATAATACTTTCAATGACATATTTGTTTGTTATTTCAACAGCTGTTTTCCGTTCAAAAGACAATATAATTTAAAACTTCTAATAAAATGTGGATTGATGATAATGTTAGAAAGTCGAGCATCAAAGTGAAAGATTTATTTCTACTGAAATGTAGTTTTACAATTTTGAACGAAGCTAATGCATCTGCAAAAAGCAACACGAATTATAATTAACAAAAACTAAGTGCTCCTACTACCAAAGTAAAATATTTAATGCAAACAATCCTGCAAAAATGGCTTGGAATGTAGTATCTGTAGTATCGTACGAGAAAAAATTAATTTAATAATATGAAAATCAATTTGTAGAAGACCCAGAGAGAATCAGTAATTTAAAGAAGGTGTTACGTTACACTATTTAACTTGTTACTTATCTTTTCAACCTTTCTTTCACTTGTGGATATTTTCCATCTTTATTGAAAATCAGCAAAGTCATCCCGATATACAGAAAGAAAAATACAGTATATCTTGAAAATTATAGGCCCATTACTGTCACGTCCTGCTTTTCTGAGGTTTCTGAATATTCCTATCTGCAAAGACTTGAAAATTTTGTATTAAGTCATAGCGTTGAATGAAAAATTGATCAACTCAATCGAATCGGGCAATTGCCCTTTTGGGATCTTTTGTGATCTCAGCAGGACATTTGACTGCGTTCAGCAAGATGTGCTCCTGTCTAAATTGCACAGATATGGATTTCGTGGAGTTTCACTCAATTGGATACAGAGTTTCTTGAATATTACTGGAGTTTTTTCCCAACACCAAACCATTATTTTAACACCTCAATAAGTGTCGAAGTGTTAAAATAACGGTTTGGTGTTGGGAAAAAACTCTAGTAATATTCATTACTACACCAAAGGTTCCAAACAGTGCATCAAAAGTACAGAGTTCCTTAACACAGAGAAAATAGTTTGTTAGTATATCTTCCATATATAGTATATCTTCCAGTCTAGTTCTGCATATCAAAATATCTCTATGGACGTTCTCCAAGGCTCTATTTTGGGGCCGATTTTATTTTTATTCTATACGAATTACATGAATGATATCGAATTTTCTGACAGCTTTATTGGATATGCAATTGCAATTGCTGTTGGTAACCTCATTTCATAGTGTGATCATTATTTCACTGGTAATAAGACAAATATAATTCGATTTCAAATCTACCAAAATCGAAGCGAAACTTTAACAATAAAAACTGATGATATCTTGATCGAGCCTACTTTATCAGTTAAGTTTCTTGGAATAGACGCTGGTTTAAACTGAAAAGAACATTGTACCAACTTGATCTCAAAATTGAACTCATTATGTTTTTTGTTCCGAAATCTTAAGAACATTTTGTTACGTGAACAATTATTCGTATTGTAACAAATTAAAGAATTAACTTTCCTAAACAAATTTATTTCTAACAATATTTCACTATCACAAACTAATGTATATTCAACACTTAGCAACTAACGCTTAATTTATTTCCACTATTTGAATTCCTTGTTTAACCGCTCGATTCACTTTCTGAATTCAACTGCCGTCTCTAGACGAAAAGCCGGCTTTATATATCGATAACGATCGTTCTAGAATTCTCTAGTTGTTTCGGAACTCAACTAGAGTGCAACCGGCGGTTGCCGACTGCATTCCTTTTGCGGTGATGTCATGTGTTTATTCGTTGGCCGACATATCGGTCAGGGGCGGCTTCAAAATCGTTACAGTATTATATTATGCATAAGTAGTCGATTACGATATGGCGTCTGTTTCTGGGGTATTTCCACCTGATGTATTTATTGTACAAAAACGCATTTTAAGATTCATTTGTATGCCTCAAGCAAATTATCCTGTAGACTGATTTTTAAAGAATAAAAAATGTTACCCCTGATAAGTATTTTAATTTTAGAAATGTGTGTATATGTATACACAAATATTAATAGGTTTACAAGAATTCAACAAGAACTTATAATATTAGGAATTACGCTGATTTCCACACTCCCTATTTTAAATATGTTGTATGTTCGAAATATCCTGAATATTTGGGTCTGCCTAATGAAATAGGTAGTTAGTTCCGCCAATATTTCTATTTTTAAAACTCGCTTGAGAACATATTTACTCGAGTTGTTATACATGGACGAATTTTTTATTCATCAGATTATAAGTGACTATTCCTATATGCTTCATCATCTTTGGGAAAATAAATGTACTGTTATTATTATTATAGGATTATGAATGTAGATTAACACCAATCTACATTTTGTCTAATTGGTTTCCATTTTATAGCTTTATACTGACGAATAACTGCCAGGAAGAATGCATTGATCGATATTTAAATTTAATACCTACAAACTTTTTGTGATAACTTCCCTCTTTAACCTCTAATTTTTCTGTCCCTGCTTTATGATTAATTCCATTCAATAGTGGAATGAATGAAATAAGAAAGTAGATTAGTTTTGAAAGTTTATTCATTTAAATACTTAATACTGTCTTATTGAAAAAAAAACGATACAAATTATATAACCTTGCTTTATAACATTTTTTCTATTGTTTCAAATCCCATGAGGTACCCAGTCTACTATTAGTTTACAATTTTCATGAATTTTTGATATTTTGTACGCTTATAATGATTCATAATAATTTATTCCATCCGAAAAATTAAGAAAAACAAATTCATTTTCTGGGGGGTATTCAATGTATTCCATTCGTTTATTTGATGTAGTAAATTCTAAACTGAACATTTCTCGAGATGTTTGTAAAATAGGGGTACGCAAAGTTCCCATCTTTTGCCCTATTACCTAGCTTTTGCAAACATAGTAATACGTAACTACTTGGAACATTATTTTTTTATTTCTGCATTTGTGCTTTCTTGTTCAGTTTTATTATATGTTCTTCATTATTCTAGCGGGATTTGAAAATGATATATATTCTTCATAATCCGGTAAAACATTGAAAAAATGAAGGAGATGAAAAATTTGTTGCTGATACTAGTATAAGTAATTTTAACTTTACATATTCCGAATCTTTATTACCTAATATAAAGTTTTCATGCGTTCTTATCAAACTTGAAAGCGCCAATTCAAAAAAAAATACCATTGGCAATTACTTATCCTACTTTAAAATTGGCATTAAATAGTTGACCGGGTCCATCATGAATAAACCATGAATGAATTTGAAAGTGTTTCAGTATCCAATGGTTTACGAAAATATATGTTTGTAATTGATTAGTATATACCATTAACGATTATTATAAGTTCCAGTCACACACATTTTCTAACCATTCTATATTAAATATCCTTGGTTTGTTGATACAAAAATATGTGTCTGTGTGAACAAGGCAGAATTCTAACTAAAATATAGACAAAATACTTTTTAACCCTGTGTGATAGTTACATCATAAGAATAATCAGTAGGTAAGTAGGTACCAAATAAGAGGTTTCATTACATTTGTTCAAGGATAACATTTCCGACGTCCAAAGAAAAGGGAAAATAATTTGTATGATAGAACTACTTTGTTTTTCAATTTGGGTCGTCATATAACACTTTGTAAACCATTTCAAATACATATTTCCATGCTATATAAAATATTTTCCCTTGAATGCCGTATTATTGAATTTGCAATCGCCATTGAGTCTTGTCAAAAAATATATTAAAACGAAAATAATATGAGACACATTAATTAGGGAAATTATATTGAGTAATTGATCATTATAACTTTTAATTGCTTATGTAACTGATAAAAATGAATCAAAACATTTGAATCGTTATTTCCTTCGTTCAACAGAATCGATCTGTGCAAATAGTTTTACCACAAGTATAATGCTAAAAGAACTTCGGCATTATACTCGTAGTTTTACTGAAGGTTGAAGGCGGGAAAGTACATCACCGAATAATTGCAGTCTACATATTTTGATGAATCATAATGAATAAAAATAAAGACCAACTTGACGTCAAACATTGGTAGCAACAGAGGCATTTTTCCTTGTTGAACAAGTCAATATACAGCACTAGCACATAAACAAAACACTTTTGATATCGCAGAAAAAGTCATTTAAAGATATTATTCTGTACCCCGAGATCACATATTTTATAGAAGAATGTATTTTAATATTTCTTATCGAACCATAAGTCAGAGATCCCGACCACTTATTTTAATAATGGGAATGCGAAAATGCACAAAATCACTCGTTTTCTGGGACAGGAATTTCATCTTCTTGAAACAAATGATTTGATTGATTTCACGAATTTTTTAAAGTGCCTCTGGGATATCGCCAATGTTCCGTTCAAAAAAATTCCTTTTTTATATGCAAATCATGTTTAATAATTTGGCGAGTTTTTAATTAAATTAATTATTTTATTTGTGGACTCAGTGGAAATTAATGCTTGATATATTTATATAATAATATATAAAATTGAAATCTCTTAAACTAATTGTTATAACATAAACCATCTTCTATATATCATTGATACACTGATTTAACAACACAATGATATTTATAGATGCAGGTACATTTTTACATTAATCTGAATTTTTTCGCAAGTCATAACAAATGCCTGTAATATTTTGTGCTCAACTTGAATATTCATCTGAACAATTCAGCTGTAATTCAATTGATAACATTTTGCTAATTCTTTTCGTATGTTATCTGTGTAATTATTAAGCTTGAACACAACCTCTAGAAATTTTGGATTTTAAAACTGAACTTATATAATATTCGAATATAGATTAAAAACAATGATAAGTAATTATGGGAAAACGCTTTTTGAAAAACTCTAACATCTCCTAAATTCATATGGTTGGGATTAAATCAAATAACCGTATGAAAGTTTTTACGTACCTACTATCATCGATCGTGACAAGAGGAAATTCGACTCTACCGTGGACAAAGTCGTAATCTTGTGCAAGAATTGTGTGCTATTACAAATATAAGCAGTTCAAAAAAAGATATAAGTATACCAGGGTCGTTAAAAAAAAGAAATACGTCGCCATTCATACTGTCGAATAGGCTATATATGAAAATATCTTTTTTTTCACACACGCCATATGTTCATTGTTATGGAATATGTGATGAATCGAATCAAGTAGGTCAAATATAAAAATGTAAAATTTGCAGGGCAGCCTTGCAAGGTCGTATAAGAGTTTCAGAATCATAAATCAAGCTCTGTGTAATAAAATTTGTGTAAGCTTGGGTTGCCGGCGAATTATGAAACGGTATTACACCCGTCATTTCATATAAAAAGCAGTTCCGGTCACCCTAAATTTGACTTCATAATAGTAGGCACTAAACTCTCAGAAATATTATTGTGTTTAAAGAAAAACATTGTTGTCAGGTTGAAGTTCTATATATTTTATCAGATGATAAAATATATAGAGTGATGAAATATATAGAATCACAACCTGACAACAATGTATTCGTTGTAATGCAATAATATTTCTGAGAATTTAGTACCTACTATTATGGAATTTCAGTATTCGTTCAAAAATAAATGTGTGCAACGAAAAGATGCAGTTCTATTTCGCTTTTAAATCGTGTATCACCGAATTTGTGTTTGAAATAATACAAGAATAGCGGAAATAATTTAATGGCATTGCAGTTTTACTCATCAATTTTTTTAATGTCGAACCTATGTAAACCGACGGATGTAATTCGGGAAAAAGTATAATTCCAGCCCGAGAGGAGAGTGAAAAACTACGTATTCATATCGGAAATAATATTAGCGCGTTCGAATAGGAAACATGCGCTACCCTCAGCTCGTCGAGCTTATAATTCGCGAGTATCATTTCTTGTTGATTACAGTTATATGTAAGCCGAGAAAGTACTCAATTTATCCGATTATGATCACTTTGAACTATTGTAATATGCTCCCCTGATATTTTAATGATTCCGTAACGGAATGAAATGTGAACAGATGTTAATGATTAACTTATGTCATGCTTGAAAGGTTATGATGTTGTAATGAGTTACTTTCAATGATTATTCCTATTGTTAATTGTGATGACTTGAGTAGCTTCATTTGTCAATGGGTTTTAGTAGACATTCATGTATATAACCGATATTTACTTATCTGTTATGCTTTGATGTTTACTACCTGTATATGTGGCTATGTATACCTTACTGTGCTACTGTTTGTTTATATTAGTTATAAGATGTTTCCATTCTCGAATCTAGTGACTTCAAGACAATCTGTTTCGTAGATATTGTTATGCAGAGTTCAATAATTTTTGACGTCCATGATGAAAACAAACATGACGTCACGTCAATATGGTGGTCTGCCCAAGATAAAAAACTAGGTAGTCATTTTTTATGCACTCCCGTGTAATGAGTATCAAATGAAAGGGTTTGCTACAAAAATATGAAAAATGGCCACCAAATCACTTTTACAGCTATAACTCGGCAAAAATACGGTATAGTTTGATGGTTTTCGAACAAACTGCCCCTCCACTCTTACGTCACTCCTACGTAATCACTGATAACGTTAACTGAGTGAAAATCCACTGCATTGTTAATAGTGTTGCTAAATCTATTTTGAAACATAGTCTTCGTTTCTAAGGGTATAGATACGAAGTCAATTCGGATGACATAAAAATTGAATAGTTACCGAACGTCGGCAGTTCCTTTGTATGGCTTGGGCAGCGTGGTATAATTTTTTTTAAAATACATTTTATTTTTCATTAAACTATGAAGATTTTTTTTATTGGTAGTAAAGAGTACCTACATTAGTCATCTATTTAGTTGTTCGGATTGACTTCATATAGACTTTTCCTCCCAAATAAAGTTAAATATTTCGCGAAAGTTTTGAAGAGACATTGCACTCTGAAGAAATTCAGGATTCAAAATATGCGTCAATGAATAGTATAGCATTCTGTTGCATGGCTTCTGGTACTGCAAATTTTCATAATACTTTCTAGGTGGCTCGGGGGTTATCAACATTGCTATCAGAACACGAGGCTAATGAACCTGATGGGCGATGCATCTCTGATAAATAATTTCAAAACGGGACAAAACGAGTGATGTTATTGGTGGGTTCACCAAAGTATGTCAGTGTGCTAGTACACTTAGTATAGTTTCTTGAAGTGCGGTCAATCTGGTGAATCGCTTGTTTTCGTAGTTTCTTCGGAAATAATGGAGTCGATAGTATATACCTTTGATAATGATGAATCATGTATGAAAATGTCTGTATTTCAATAATATTCAGTAATATTCAAGCCTAGAAAACCTATTGAATTATTCACTTCCAATTCTGTGATGAATTTAATTGATGGAGAAAACAAATACGACAAACTTTTTCAACTGCCTGCCTCTACCAGTAAACCATACTAAACTGCATCTATGTATGTGTACCAGTAGGTATAAGCTCACTTGTGGCTCTTGTCCAAAACTGTATAATGGCCAAACAGGGAGAACATTTTCCCAAAGAATAAAAGAACATAGAAGTAGTTTTGTGAATGGAACGACGAATTCCACATTTGCAGACCACCTTTTAGCAGAAATACATGAGTTAAATCATGAATACGAAGTGTTACATTCAGAAGAGAAAAGTTGGAAACTCAATCTTCTAGAATGTTTAGAAATCAATAGATTCAAGAATTTGGGAACACATGAAATATTAAATGACCAGGTAAAACTCAGGTACTTGAAATGTGAGTACTTCAAATTGTAAAATTAGGTATATAAAGCATTGAATATGTAAAATATAATTAGTAAAGACACGCCCGAAGAAGCCATTGTATGGCGAAACACGTGTTGCGTTTTTGTGAAACTATTTAGTGAAAATGTCACTGTAAAGTGTTTTTAACACGTTAGTATAAGAACCAGTTAATCAACTGATTATTATGAATTTCATTTTCTAGCAAAGGACTCAACGGGTATCCCAATGATAGTACTTCGTTGTATGAATACAACTCTTTATTGTATCGCAAATTTTGAGATAGACGAATAGCGAGTAGATTTAGACTTTTCTGTGTCACACACACATAGGACTAACATTGTTCTGTTTGAGTTTTGTACCTCAAACGATATAAATTTAACGTTATGAGGAACATTATTTACTAATTGATGTGTACCTACTATTCAATTAATGGTATGAGCATTTCTGAGATTTTGCGGATGAAGCTGTTACAAATAACACCACAGATTTGTTTTAATGGTACAGGTAGAGGCAGTTGGGCAATTTGATTCATCACTGGAATGGAGGTGAATAATTCACTGAAATTCCTAGACTTGACTATTACCAAAATCAATAATGAACATGCTTTTGCAATTTTCCTTAAACCATTTTATACGAACATTGTCATACATAATTCATCGACACATCCCTATCAGCATAAAGTAGCAGGATTCAATAGTATAGTTTCATCAAACATATTGCTGTCAACGGTTGCAAGGTAGATATCATCGACCCCATTCTTTCCAAAAATTACAAAAATAAGCCATTTACCAGATCAATCCCACTTCAGGAAACGATAAAGAGGTCATAGTACATTGATATACTTTGATGAACCCACTGATAACATCGCATGTTTTTTGAAAAGAAAAGTCTTGGACGTGGCGCACAAAACAGATAAAAACTCAATCAAAATCATTGAAAACAATAGAGACGAAATTTTATTGTCGGTTAGATCACAAGTATATGAGTTGACTTGTGTTTTTTGGCCCAAAGCTGTATATCAGCCAAACAGGAAGAACCTTTTTCCAAAGAATAAAATAACATAGGAGTAGTTTCTTGAATGTGGAGACGAATTTCACATTTGCCAACTATCTTTTGTGACAAAGGGGCATTAGTTCACTCACTCTATTGGAATGCTTGGAAATTATCGAATTCAAGAAGCTATTGTATAGTGAAACACGTGTCGCGGTTTTGTAAACTGTCTAGTGAAAATATTCAAGTATTACTTGAATTCGTTATAGATTTTCATCAAGTATCGGTCAATTCCATTACATAACTGACAGACACTTTTCTATTCAGTTTGTATGCCATTCATTCATTCATTAAATTACACTCGTTGTTTTAGATCGACAAGACTCTTCATCAGTACCACTCTAAACTTCAGAAGACAAAAACACGCATTTCTCGCACAAGGTCACAATTTTATGTCTCCAATTCAGACAAGAAAGTTCTTTAGAATAATAAATATCACTATGCCAACCATGGTGACCACTGACTAATGAATATGTTAAAGTTTACAGTTCATAAAATGATTCTATATCGTGTAATTTTGTCAAATTGTATGTCGTTTATAAAGGTCGATTTGTAACTGGAATTAGTTTTGAGAAGAAAATCTGACAGTTTTATTTTCCACTTCGATATCGGATATTCACAGTAAAACCAATACAGTCAGATCATATATATATCGTGATGAAGAAATATGTTATTGCTAAGGTTATCAACATAACTATAATTTTTTAGTACATAAATATAAATTAACAGTATGCTTAATCGTCTGATGAGGTTATGATTTTGGTAGATAAAACTCAAGATGTAGTTTACGCCTCATACCGTATGAAAAAAATTATAAAAGAGAACTGTATATTAGTGTAGATTGCATCAAACTTCCTACCTTGACAAGTCACCTAGAATATGTTTAAAGGCGAATTTGATATGTTTTTTGAATTCTGATGACGGAAATAAATTTTGTTTTTGAAACTTAAAGATGAATATATGTTTCCTGCAAATATAATAGTTTTCTCAGAAAAAGGTGTATTGTATTTAGACAATAACTTATCAAGGTGAACTGGAAAGTTCTACATTATGAATTTTATTTTTTCGAGAATGAGATGACAATAATATCCGAAAATCAGAGAGAACACAATCCTGGATGGTAGACCTAAGTCGAAAGGAACTTGTAGTACTTAGACTACCAGCCCGTATTTTGTTCACCCTAATTGTGATTCTTGCCGCCACCAAAATATGTTTCCTCTGCAAAATTTAATTTCACTTAAAACCTGAAACTATGATTTCATAAATCATAACAATTTGTTCGTATCAAAATTATTAATCCGATCTTGATTGAAGGTAAATCTATTCAGATATAAAGCAATCTTCTTTTTGGGTATCTACAGACAGATAATATATTTCTAGAGGTTGAGTCGATGTATTTTTTTCAATGGAATATATTTTACATCGATATACTGTCAAAGAATAGCTTCGTTAAATCAATTGTTAGTTGATAAAAATTCCTACTGTATCACGTACATTAAAATTATATACATATATAACATCTCTTAGATATCTATAGTAACTTCTAAAACATAACGAAATATTACATGATAAATTTGATAGTGGAGTATTTCAATGCCAATGTTCCGAATGCAGAGTAAAAATAAACAATTTGTGTTTTGTAATAAAAATCTGTTCTGGAACATTACTAGAGCCATGGAGTGTGTCCAAAAGAGATGAGTTATTTTTCCGCCTGAGTGTTTCGACGATATTTAAAAATTCGTGTTTTCTTGGACGTACCAATTACGGGGTTGAGAAACGTTTTAATCGAATTTGATTAATGTTATGGGCGCTACACTAATTTTTACAACTTTTGTTTATTATTATACCAGTATGGTCCCTGCAGCCAGCATAAAACAATTCAAAGGGATTCCTTTATGCTTATTATCTAGAGGAAAATCAACGGACTTGCATTCCATCAGGAAACTATAAAAAGCTAAATACTAAAGGGAAACTAAGTTCTCTTTTTTACACTTTGCAAACAAGGTTATGAAATATAGTATTCAACTTTTTCTTATAGGCTAACTGGAATAGTTCTAAGAACTATACCCCTTTATATTGAAATATTCCACCTTAACATTGTCTTGATAAAAGCTACATTTCAACATTTTTATGAACAGTGAACTTTTCAACATGGAACACTCATACAATACATATACCTTCATTAAAAGTCTATAAAGTATTCAAAAACATCTCAGTATAGATGATAAAAATTTTCACATTTTAGGTGTATAATTTAGTATATATAAGACAGCAACATTTATCATAAGAAGAGAGGGTTGTCCCGTGACATCCCAGTCTCAATTTAAGCGTTTTGTTATTTAGATTCACGAGTGTTCAGAAGGAAAGTAATCGATTATGTCTAGAACACTGAAACATCAAATATACATTTATATGCAACCACATATAGATGTTTTAGTAGAGGTATATGAATGACAGATATTTCAATTTTCGATTAATTGAAATTTTCAAAACAAAATAATATCAACTATTGCAATATGCATTGTTTTCGTTGGAACTCATCACAAAACTGACATACATTTCAATGCATTACCAATTTTTTCCTTCTGAACCTAAGGTGCAGTTGAATGTATTGATTCAACAATATCAAAAATAAATATCGCTCCTCTGCCGCACTTATAAGTGAAAAAATTAAAGAGATCAACAGAAATGATTGTCTTTTGAGGTTATTTATAAACATTACACCTTTCTAGAAATTTTGATTCACTTTATTTGTGAATAATATATGAATTTTCGAGTTTCTCAACATTCAGATATTTTTTTCATACGATTAAATTTAATATGAGACGCTCCAAAAACAAGATTAATATTGTTCGATTGAAAGATGCTTTTTGGTACACCTTGCATGAGGACGAAAAGATCAGTACGAGATAAGAATTATGACAATTTTAAAACTTCTGAATATTTCACTGGTATTTTTGAATACAACATTCAACCTTATGGAAAAGAGGAAAGGGCAAAATTTTTATTTTCTTTCATATCAAAAAACAGGGTGACCAAAATACATATTTTCCCTAGATATATATCATGGGAGGTGAATCGATAGATAATTCTGGTCATTTTGTAGATAATATTGTTGAAATGATTTCCATAGATATTAGTCAAGTTGAAATACGATTCAACTAGATACCCCTAAAAATAATTTTTGCCTTTCTCTTAAAATGTGAAAACATATTTCTCAATCAATGTTTTCCTAACCAACAGATCTGAATGAAAATTAGAGTCCAAACACAACGCATACATGGTCAAAAACCAGACAGCGCTATTTCGACCTGCCATAGATCTCATCAGTGAACCACTGCTGGACGCTACTCAACTGTATTTAAATAACAAGCTTGAGTAAACTTTGAGCGATGACATCTCCTCTTACAAAGACGCCATCTATGGGAGCAAGGGCCATGGAAAAGTTAGGAAGTGTTAATGTTAGAAAGTGTGGTTTATCCACACCTATTAAGTAGTCTGAGTCTATGCAAACGAATTAACAGACCCTGAGAGGTGAAAAATTCAGAGAATTTCAAGGAAAATATTGTTTTTATCATTTCATTGCCAGCAAGTTGAAATTATGATTATTGTGACTGATGGCTAGAATACAGAATTCTTAGATACTCATTGAAAAATGATCTGGTGGATACTTCTTATGACTGTTACTGAATTGAGATAATTTTTAAAAATTATTCAGTTGTTCACCTCCATCAAGGTATATTTACGGAAAATATATGTATTCCTTTGCACTTTGGGAAAATAATTCAAAACAACGGTTTTCATTTGAGCATATTTTTTTGAAAGAGTTTACCTTACTGTATGCCAACATGCAATAGATTTTCTTGGACTCTGTGACATGTCAATCCAGTGATCTTTCTCAGGGCCACTTTCTTTGGGCCCTATTACACACGCTCCTATAAGGGTATTGTTCACTATCAAATCATTTCCTTGATCGAAGACAGAAATCTAGAAAGAAAAAGTACAGATCATCTGGTTAATATGGGATGAACTTTATTCAAAGAAATAATGCAAAAACTCTTTAATATCCACTGTGTATATATGAAATTTTTTCAATGAAGTTCCAAACCTTACCTCTAATGCAGCATTGGCTATGTTATTGGCAGATAAAGTGAATGTTAATGCTTCATTCCAAACGGGATTGCGACTACCCTTTCTAGTAGCAGTTTTCTTCTTTTTCACCCTTTTACCATTCACAAGAAGATACACCTTTACAAATGGCTGCAGATCTGGAAATGTATAAGTTGTGAGAATGAATAACTAATCGAAGAATGAATATTGATAGATTGAAAATATATTTATTGTAGAAATATACAGTGCATTTCTACAATGCCCCCCCATTTTATTTTGAGAAACGGTCAACTCAAAAAATTGAAATTTGAAACAATTAAATTAATGCATGAATACTTTATTTTGAAGTGGAATTGACAGATGAAACTTTCAAGATGGCGACTGGACATCATCTGGGGAAAACATTTAATGAAAAGGGGGTTTTGTGACACATCTTTTTGAAGATGCTGACAAATGCTTCACAACCCTAGGATATAATGTCAATATCTTCAACTACTACAAAATGGTAGAACTTTGAATAATTGCCTGAATACATTGACATTTAACTACATAATATGAGGTAATAAGCTTGAGGGTCAGTTCAGAAGATGATCCAAATGGTTGCCTTGAACTTCTTGACATATGAACAGCCTATCCAATATTTCACGTCGAACATTTTCGAACACAGTAACGACAATATCTCTTCAAATATTTATTCTCTGCCGTATATCCAATATTGAAGCAGGTTCAGTATCGTACACCTTTTGCTTCAAATAGCTCTGTAAAAAACGTCCAAAAGTGTCAAATCTGGCGAGCGGGCTGACCATTCTGTAGGACCTCGATGGCCAATCCAACGACCGAGAAAAGTAGTATCCAAATAGTTTCTTACCTGTCTGGAGTGATGTGGTGGTGCTCCATTTTGTTGGAATACAATATCCATATCGAATTCATTAGGACTCGCTTCGACGATTTCAGTTATGAGAGGGTCAACAGTAGTTTCCAGTAGTTTCCATTTTGTTATGTACACTACCGGTAGTTGTGAATTTGGATACAAGTTCCCTCAAATATTTTCTACAGATAGGACGATTCGGAAAACGTTCATGGAAAATCCTTTCGGTCTCGTGAAAGTTACGCGTCGCAACGTAAATGAAAATCGCTTAAATTTTTTCTTTCAATGGACGAGAATTGACCATTTTAGAGATT
>WOGL01000467.1:0-14681 GCA_015342145.1 Leptinotarsa rubiginosa | reverse complement strand
ATATCGGGACTTCGGGGGATAGGGCCTGACCGGCGCACACTACGGTGAAAAAAAATAATGATAATATTAATAGTTATCTGATTGACTCGGCCGTTACTTGATGAAGAGTCATAGTAATTCCACAAACTACATCTAACGATTCGATCTTCATAAATTTTATTTTCAAAAATATCACATGTTTCTCATTACAGAAGCTTTTTCGTAGTGAATAACTTACTAAAATTTAATTTTTTACTCTAATTTTTATATACCCTACGTAATCACCAGTGAGAACTACCTACCCAAGTACTTATTCGATCATAATCACCCAGAGCATTTACCCAACTTTTATATACCTAAAGTACATCCTCAATTATGATTACCTAGAGCATATTATATCAATTCTTCATCAATAATAATATATCTACGAAGACAGATGACATCGGTTTCTAAGAAAACAAGGTCAGCAATGGTGATCTATTTAAGTCCAGTTGGTTATTCAGTAAACTGTTTGAATTTTTAAGTTCTTTTATTTCCATTGCATCCAAATGATTCAGCTTTAAACCTTTATTTTCTTTGGGTAAAATTTCGAAATATCCGTTAAAGATATTATTTTCTTCTAGAAGATGATTTGAATATGTTGAACTTGTTTTCTTATTTATATAGCTCATTACTGTTTGTGCAAATTTTAGTACTGAATTCTATCAGATCACTCATAATGGAAATTTATTAAGTACGGTTCCGTTATCTATTCTATATTTGGAAAATGTATTGAAATTATTCATTACAATTTCCAATAAGTATAATTTATTATAAGACTCTCAGTTTTACCAAAGCAAGGCCATTCAACCAAGGTTGATGATAAAAGGACATAAGAATATGTTAACGACATTTTCATTATTTATTGATTATTAAAATTGAACATAACGATTTGTTGTGTGGGAAATTGTATTTTCAAATCAGATTCATCATTGTCAGCAATAAAGTCTCTAGGCGACTATTTCGGCAAACCTTATTAATCCAAAAACTGAAGTTTGCTCCTGATATCAATCAGAAAAAGAATTAGGCTTTCGTTTTCAAACTGTTTTTAAATGTGACAACTTCTTTTGAAAGAGTAGTCCATTGACAGTGGGGATTTACTTGGCGAAGGCTTTGGATATGGTACCATGCTTATAATTCTGTTGAAAAATACTTGCTTTGGAATAATGCAAAAGTAATTATCAGGAAGGATGCAAATTTTTGAAATTCACAATAAACTCTGTATAAAATTACAAAACAAAATGCTTGTACAACTGTCATTAAAAGTGACATTTTTAATGATTATCGAGAGTATTGAAAGATGATGTTTACAAAGTAGCCTGTTAAAAATATTTTTAACACTAGTGTTGAAAGTATTTTTAACACGATTTTTTTTCGACCGAATAGCAATAAACAAAACATAATTATTTAATTTTCAAGGAAGTTTTATTATGAAAAATAGATATAGATACAATTAAAATCAATTACAGATATATTATAAACATTATTGACGTTATTATTACTACATTAATATGAAAAGTTCGTGTGATTGATGACTTGTTTACTTTATGACTTGTTCACTTTATGACTTGTTTACTTTATGACTTGTTTACTTTATGGTAATTCATGATCACTTAAATGAAATGAATAAAAAACACTTTTGTCTAAATACCACTGTTATATTTTATTTATACGACCGGTTTAGGGTTTGACCCCATTATCAAGTATAAAACTTGATAATGGGGTCAAACCCGGTTGTTTAAATAAAATCTAACAGTGGTATTTAGACAAAAGTGTTTTTTATTTATTTCATTTAAGTGATTCTGATAATGGCATAATGATACCTCTAGATAAAGAATCACACCTACAGAATTAAGTACACCGATCGTAGAAGTTGGAACATAAAAATGGATTGAAAATATTATTTTTAGTAGTACGAAAACTTATTACTACTCCAATTCTGTTATAGACCTGATGAGTTATGAATGTTCAATCAGAAAAATTGTATAGAGATGGAAATAGGAAGACCTAAATCGGGTCTGGCATGTGACAAGAGTTAATTGGAAAAAATTACATATCTATTTATATACAAGCCGTGCCTGACGACTATCAAGAAGAGATACATACATACTTGAAAATAAATATTTCAAAATAAAATCTTGCAATATTCATCTCTCCCAACTACCTACATCATAGGTTCTGTTAAATTTGTTAATTTAATCTCATAAACACGTTTTATTTCGATTTGATTTGCCTGCCGGAAAACAACTACTTCCCTGGCTAAAACCACGCTGGATATTGAATTATATCCGACAGACATTTATACAAGATACTACAGAGGTTAGTCTCACAGATATTCAAGTAGACCAATTTCGAGGTATCGACTCTCATCAGTGCAGGAAAGATCCGACCCAAACAGCATAGTGTCTTCATCTAAGAGAAAGACCAGTAACAGCTCCATCTCGTAAACAAAGCCCAAAGCGGGAAAGAAACAACCCATATACCAATATTCTAACAGAGATCAAACCATGTCTGAAGACTATATCAAAGAGATACATACTTACTAGAAAATTTTTTTTTTAACGAAATCTTGAACTATTCATCTCTCCCAACTACCTACACCGTAGGTTGGGAGAGATGACTGTAGGAAAACAACTACTCCCTGTACTTATGAGAAGTATACCTCAAAACCTGTCTGTAGGTGGTCTTCTTGAATAATTTCAGCATGATCCTGCTGCTGGATGAACGAGAAACATTTGCGAGACTAACCTCTGTGAGGTATCCTGAATAAATGACTGTCAGATATAATTCAATATCCAGCGTGGTATTAGCCGGGGATTAGTTGTTTCCCGGCAGGCATGAGTACAGTCTTTTCAGTATTTCAACATATGTTTTCATTTTTAAGGTCATTATTGTTTAAATTTCTTTGTATGACTAGTAGATTACGTTTAATGAAGGTAGGTTTAGATACTGCATCTTGTAAAACATTAATGATTATTTACACCTATTGAGGTTTACATCACTAAGTGGTCACCAGTCTGTTGTCAAACGAACATTCGAAGATGTCCAACAGTCTGTTGTTAAAACAATTGAACTATTTTTCATTTTCTCTTGACCTTTTTGATGATTGGATTTTTGTATAACACTGGACAGATTTTTGTATATTGTGTGACTATTTGATAATTTGTACGATAGGTTTAGTTCATTAACAAAATGTCTAAATCTCCATCTTCAACGATACTGAATGGCTGTAGTCTCTTGAATCAATTTTTTTACCACTAATTATTATTTTTTGCTAAAATTGATAGATTAATAAAAAAGGAGAAAAGATTAATAAAAGAATTATGAACCGATTTTTCTTGAACTATATATCCCAGGTTGATCCTAGGTTGAATTCAGTTAAGTTATTTCTGATCCACAAAATTCACAGTATCAGAAATCCCTAATCAAGACTGTTTCTTATATAACAGAGAACAATCTTATCACATCATGTTTCTTCCAATTATGAGTTGTTTGTGTGATATCCTGAATTGAACTTGGTAAAGGGGGATTCCCACCAGAAAGTTCTAGAGACTATCTTTTTTTTTTGAAAACTTTCAAATTACTGGACCAAATACATAATTAGCTACAAATGAAAGGTTTTTACAGAAAAAGTCTTACCTAAAACACAACAATCTGCCCCTCTGTAGAATGCAACACCTAATGACTGGAAACGTTCCTGGCCAGCAGTGTCCCAAATTTGCATTGTAACAGTTCGATCATCAACAGTTAGTTCTTTTGTTAAAAAATCTGCTCCAATCGTAGCTTTGTATTGGTTTGAAAATTTTCTATTAACATATTGGTTCATTAAGGATGTTTTTCCAACACTAGAATCCCCCAATATGATCACCTTCAATAATGTCTTCTTTCTACTCGACATTTTATTCTGTTAAAAAGACAACAGTAATAGGATATGACTCAATAGGTAATTAGTATATACAAGATTTCAATAACAAGTAAAAGTGACATCACATTATATTCAAACACAATGGACACAATAATTATTAATCTTATAATCATTGATACATGCTTTACCTAATCAATCGATAAATTAACAATGAAACAGGGGGGCGTAAATGTAAAATAACGAAGAAGTACATCTTTACTTAAATTCAAATGAAAAATATTGTAAGATAATGACAATACATCAGCTGATTTTTACCAAAAAAGCTTTAGGATTGTTTCTGATAGTGTTTTTAAAGGTAGAATTTTCATAAATAAATCTATCATTATTAACTTACTCTTCAAAATGCTATCTCGATAAGATTGAAGTTTGCTATCGAAAACACAACAAATTTTACTGCGTACAAAGCAATGACACACGAAAAATGGCGTTTCTTTATCTCTTCTTTTCTTCCGTGTTTATTTGTTAAGGCCCATGATAGGGGATTTATTTTTAGAACTAAAACTTATGGTGTTTCCATTGGTGAAACCAATGCATAATGAGTGTGATGTCGAGTTGTCTAACTCTACAGAAAATTTCTGATGGATTGATTCAACCAATAGAAACGAGCTAACGATTCAAACGGACCAATAGATGAATTTCATCGATTAATTTGAAACAAGAGTTGATTAAGAATACAGCGGCTTCAAACGCGATATTAATTTGGTTCTTCTTTGTCAAAATTTTGCAAAATTTTTACGCATTGCAAAGCAGTTGAAATATTTGATTCTCACATTGAAAGAAATGAATGATGTATTAAATCTCTTCTTTCATTTATATTTGCTTCAGATATGGATGACTGGAATGATTCAATAATAATTATAATAATAATAATGAATATAATAATTATTCGATCAAAATACAAACATACAATGAGCGGTACACAAAATACTGGTAAAGTATTAAAATGAACTATTTACCTCCCTCTCAGTGATGAATTTTATTGACGGGTGGATGGAATGACATATTCAATGAACTTGTCTAATTGCCAATCTGTAGCAGTAAAACAGACTTAGATATCATCTACGTAGCTGTATACTTGTGATGCACTATTTGGAACCTTTGGTGTAGTAGTGAATATTACTGGAGTTTCATCCCAACACCAAACCGTTATTTTACCACCTCGACAAGCCTCAAAAATGTTAACGTAAATAAGATCAATTTGTAGAATCAAAAGTGACAATTTTATAAGCTGCTATGTCACTCACTTAAAAATATATTGTTACAACTCCATTATGCAGATAATCGTGTGTGTATCTATATCTATTGGTGTGAAAAAGTATGTAACTAGAACTTCTGCCCGTGGCAACACTGGTCGATATGCATTAATCCAAGATTGATCATTTGGACTCTTCCTGTGTAAATAATAATTTGAGGAAACACTCGATCTACGGCACTCTTGATTATGATTCTTCATGAAATAAAGAAATACAACGTACTTTGGCATTCCATTTTTACAAAAGCGCTAAGCACACACCATTTGTTTATTTACATTTGAAAACGATTTTTGTTCAATTCATCAGCATGTGTACAAAAATCGTTAATCTTATATGTCGCGTTGAGGGATTTTGCCAAAACAGAAGCTAATCGGTTTAAGCAGTTGGGTTTCCATGTTTTTTTTTAATCACTAATCTCATTTTGTCTTGAAAATTTTTCGCAACAATTGTAAGAAAGTGTAGAAAGGCCATCCTGTCACTTTTTTAATGTTTTCATCTTTTATTTCGGATTTACGTTTTTCAGACATTCAACTCAGAAATCTGACTTCAAATACGGATTATGTGAATAAGGTCAGGTTAATTTGAGTTATCCCAAAAATAACGCCTAAATTCTGAGTTCAAAGTGAAAATTTCGAAATTACAATATAGAAAGTGAAGTTGACATTTCCCCACCTTTCAAATCAAAGGAGCCAAGTTCCAACTGTCATATTACGTTCGTTTGGGTTTGGTGGCAACCCGCGTTGCTCTAGAGGGTAATGAGAGTTGCTCATTGATCAAGTAATAATTCAGTCTTGAAATATTTGAATCATGCAGTCATTACTGAGAATTCCAAATATAACCTTCGCAGTCAACTCACATACCAGTGATGATGTATGGTATGCCGCAGTAGAAGACGAAACATTTAGTTCTATTCGACCAGGATATACCAGTTCGGATTTCTCTTGTATATAAGTTTCTGTGTGTTTGGATCTACTGGAATGAATTGACACACATTTTGAGATCCAAGAACATAATTTCAAGTAGATTCTTTAAAAATTAGATGCGAAACATACCTTTAAAATAAACTTCATAGAGAATTTACTGAGGAAATTTGTATTTATGGAAGTTCATTTCATTTTCGTTTTATTGTAGCACATACAACCAATAAGCCAATAAACAACTGATATGTGCAAGTTTGTTACTAAATCCTCGCGCCACTTCTCTGACAGCATGGTTAGTTCAATTGTTGAGAGACAAATATCTGCTTCATGCCGGAATGAAACCCAATACAATTTTCTGATGAGAGCCTATTAAGATACAATATTGTAAATATATTTGAAAAGGTGAAACTTCAATGAAAATTAATAAAAACAATAAAATAGGAAAAATACTCAACCCTACAAAAATGTGTGACTTTGAAAAACAAAATCACTTTTTTGAGATATCTTTTCATGTGTTCGTGAGCGACATATTAGATGCACAAGCCTTATTACACAGAAAATTAGAAAAATCAATTGAGCGGGTTTTGAGGAATATTTATTTTTTTCAGATTTGATAGTAAGTGTCAAGACTGTCAAATATTTCAAAAATATGTGACCCATATATGAGATGAGCTTGTTTAAAATACCCAAACTAGGAATGATTTATCACTGAGTTTAGTATGTCCCATGAATTATATTAGTTTCAACAGGAATGTCTAGTGTATTAACTAAGAATAAGAAGTGGTTTGTGTTCAATTCATTGTTCATAGGTGAAAGTATTTCTGATTGGGTCTTTCTTTTGGTTTGTGTCTGAAAGAATTATTTGAATATGTTGTTTACAATTTTGCCAAAGGTATTTTTCATTGCAAGTTTCATTTTTTTAACGTTTTTGTGAGTAATGCATGGTGAATTTACATTTGTACAGACTTGATTTTTCATTTGAGTAGTATTTATTATTCAATTTAGAATATTTTCAACAAGTTTGAAATCATTACTATACAGAATAAAATATACACCTCAACAAACTGTTTAAATTTTTATTTCATTATCCTTAATAATTAGTTTTCAAAAATGTTCAACCATGCCTTCATGCATATCAAGCTGAATATAAATACTGTTAAAAAAATTGGTAATTTCTGCAACAATAAAATATATTCAATAGAGTTATTATCTAATTAGTACCGTAATACATCATTGAAGACATAAAGAAGTTTAGTATTTAGTACCATTGTGAAAAATGCAGTCTCTTCAAAGTGTAATGAATTTAACCACATTTAAAATAAAGAAACAAGATTCAGAATTGGATTCAAAATTTCTAATTATTAAAATTGTTTGGTTGCTTTATGGTTTTTCAGTCAATAAATTCAAATATAAGTTGACGAGTTTGTAAGTAATGTAAATCAATAATCTGAAAAAATTATAAAAAATAGTATAAAAAATATTTGCAGACTCTGCTGAAAAATTAATACAAACCAATCATTCCATTTGAATATTGTTTTTCCTTTTCACTGACAAAAATAATACTGATACACTTATTGTACTGGTTACAGTACCTAAAATGTCATGGAAAATTTATTGTTGAATTTTTAACTAATAAAAAGTTTTAACAAATTCATTAACTTTATTATAGGCGCTTGTATTAATCCTCTGTACAGATGAATATATGTATATGCAATCAAATGGGGATGTTATCTGAGTTATAATAAAGGAGTGTTCTCTTATACAAAATAAATATTTTGACACAGCCAATATAGTTTCTCAAAAATAAAACATTGATTTGTGAAAGGATTGCCAGAAAAATGTAAAAATTAAATAAATTCTTGTAAATACTACTACAAACTAAATTAAAATATTCTCCCCTATCAGGCATGGCACATACTAATTTTTGTGGAAGCACAACTGCTTTATAAGATTTATGAACTGAAAAGCCCTTCATATTTTTGTCATTAGGCAATCCTTATGTAATTATTTTTGAATAAATAAAATAAAAACAATAAATATACATATAACTCACAGAGTATATACAGCTCTGTCTTTGAAAGTTTCATCACAACAATGGGAAATCTACGAATGTATTTTCGTTTTAATCTGATTTATTACTAGAATGAGCACCACTTTCACCCTCGTCTTCATCATCTTCCTCCTCTTCTAATAATTTTTTTGCCAATTGTAATGCGTGAAATTCATTATAATGTTTTTTTCGTTTCATTTCAAATTCTCTCTTTCGTTCTTTTTCCTCTTCAGTCAGTTCTTCTTCATCAGAGTCATCGGACTCTACCAGCATTGCTTTGGGTGGTTTATCTGCTCCTATTTTGATTCTACAAAATGACAGAATCATTAATATACCTCAATTGTATGTCTGTTAACTTCTTTACTTTTCTGCTAGGTCTTTTGCATCTAAACCATCAATATCATCCATTTCAGCATAATTGTATGGGGTTTTAGGTTCTGCTATTTTCATGTGACCATAATCTTTTCCTGGAGGATGAAGAGTTGCTATTATATTCATTTCGTCCCATTTCGTTTCTTTGGCTTTTCTATAATGAAAGAAAAATAAAAGAGTCATTGATTTAAAAAGAAAAAATCTTACCAAAACTGGTGATATCGAATATACGGTTAATTCTCAGTCCTACTTACTTTGCATTAGGCTGCAAATCTTGTTTATCAAAACTACTAGAATTTTTTAAAATGCCTTTGGATGGCCTTTTTTGTAAATTTTCTGCCATTGTAAAACAAAGGGTCAAGTTGCCAAATCTGTCTTAATTAATGTCAATTTCCAAGTTGATGTTTGGTGTTTCTTGTCAAAATAGTTACACAGAACCATACAAATGACATAAAAAATGTACTTGTTATAATCTGTGCATGTACCAGGCAAAAAATAAACCCAGTTTATTTTTGAGTTCTTCGCCCAAAAATTTTACCCGCTTTTGATTAGGTACATCAAATTCATTCACTCCTTTCCTCTCATGCAGACCTACGACTGTTTTATTGAGAACCAAGGATGCAACAAGAGGGCTTCAGCACTCTATGAGACTTCTCTTCGAATTCTCCGTAATATAGTAATAGACCTGGCATAGAACCTAATGTCATCTAATGATATCTTATGTTTTATATGCACCATAATAATTATCAAATCTGAGCTCGCTTCAAAATGAACCCTCCATTTTGGCAGCTAAAGTTTTAAGTCTAACTTTGAAATCTCTGACTCAGATTTCTTCCTAGGGAGCTGGAGAATGTAGAGGTGTAGAGAACCACAATATATTTGTATAGGAAATTTGAGATTCATATCGAGACAAGTACAAATATTAGAGTGGCTTCCCTGGAAACAAGGATGGAGTTACTAAACACTTTCATCTCTCTCGCTTTTAAGGTCATTTCATTGGTCTATCTTAAACCCATGGATTATTAGAAACATCTCAAGACATTGGTGTCTAATTAATTTAAAAGTATTCAGTTGATTATATTCAGAATAGTAAAAGCATGAAAATGACATAGTGGTCATTTTCGTTCCAAGCCACAGAAATACTCTTCTATAAATACCACATAAATATAAATACTAGGTACTTAAACTCTAAAAAAATCACTGCCACACAAAATGATTTACAATAAAAACGAAGTAAGAATATTTAACAATATAGTTATGTACACCTTTCAAATTTTATAAGCAACTGTTGTATTCAGAGATCGTTAATCGTTAAACGTCAACAGTCAAACTGCATGGTAGAGGGCGGAATGAGGTTCATTGTAGTTCTTTCAAAACATATATTATGAGGTTTACCTACTACATTTAAAATAAAACAATTAGTCTTCGGTTGTTTTCTTTCAATATGAATTTTAGGAAATTGAAAATGGATGGAAATTTAAATAGCTAAAAAAATGTATGGGCGATTTATATCACGCATGCGTGAATTTATAAATAGTTCGTTTCAGTATCATATTTCTGTGAAAATTTTCAGTCTCATCGTTTAAGTGGAGGGGTATAGTAGTTGCTCGTAGATGAGTGCAGTGCCAAATTGAATTAAATCGACGATTTTGTTATAAGGTGAGTGAAAAGTTTAATAAAATACCATCTCTGTAGAATCAAGGTCATGTCAGTTTTTCAATACCTTGGTTGTTTAGCCGTTTGAATATTGTGACTCTTCTATGAAGGGGTGATTGATCTATTGGAATTATTTGATATAGGTGTGCTAACACTAGGAAGTGATGGATAACTTCGGTTTGATTTGCCAAAGTAATATCCAGGCTTGTTTCATTAAAATCAATTAAACCTCATTGTAAACAATCTGATATGTCAACTTTCGGTAAAAACTCTCAATACTAGAACTGTTTTTTATAAGCTTTTTATGTCCAAAACTATTTATGGAAATAGAATACACCTAGGTATCAAAGTATTTAGGAATATGATTCTTGGCGGATTCTCTCGAATTGCAGCAGCAACCTAGGTTTTGAAATATTCATGAGATTCAGTTTATTCAGGAGGGAAAATTACTGTGACTGAGTGAATTATTTAGGTATGTTCTCTGATGTATATCTTTTAAATCCTTGGAGACTGTCCAAATTCACCTAATATAACTCACTCAGTGTTTTTTGTAATCATCACAACAATCTGGATTTGTTTCTATAGGATGAAAACATGAGTTAGTTATCCACGTTGTTCTGCTATTTATTCATTATCGAGTTCAGTAAGTCTAGAGAATCAAGACAACTTTTCAAGATATTTGATTAATTCACTATAAAGTTGAATTAATAACCACCATTGTTATTATCTTTTAAATTACTATTTCATTCTGATCACTGCTGATCAGGGAATTGGTATAGAGTGTAAATGCACAAATAGTTACTGGATCAGATCTCAAGAGTATTTTGATCACTATAGTTAAAGTGATCCATGTGGAGGAACCTGAAACATACCTATCTGGAAAATATTCAGTTCTTATATAGACTAACACAGCATTTATTTTCTTATTTAAAATAGCAGTATGAGCTACATAGAAAATTGAGTAAAACCTACTGACCATTACATTTATGCAGTATGTTTTTTAAGCTAGTTCAGCTAATACCTATTTATACAAAAAGAAACAAATATTTTATAAAGGCTACACTAATTTTTCAAGTAAGCCCAACAAATATCGCAGAAGTGTAAAATGTCATTTTTCGAATTGTGATAACCACTATTCATTACCCAAAAAACACTGCACCCACACACCAGAACTGCAATAATCTTCCAGATGGATGTTTCACCAACCATATTGGCGTGATCAGGAGACACCAGATCGACATCTCCAGAAGATGCTAACTTGGTCTTCGGGAAGATTGCAGTACCTGTGTGTGGGACTGTTTCTGCTGGAATAATTCTATGCCAGATATTCCAGTTCTATCTTTCAATTTTCATTATTTATAGAGCATTATGTCGGAAATGCAAAAAAGGAAAAAATAATGCCATAAAAATTATTGGATAAGGTAGAAAAATGTGCTTATAACAGGAAAACTGAAGTCCAATCAAGGTAAGGGGGATGGTTGGGATGAATTTTAGGGGTACAAAATGATTTTTCACGATTTTCACTGAAACTAAGCCTTCTATCGAAAAAAGTTGAATATAAAAGATACAGGAAATATAAATACAACTTTTCTATGATCCATTTTTCCACATATGCTGGAGTGGGAGTGAAATTGAACATTTCTGGAATGCTACTTGATTTTTTATAAAGTTTTTATGCTTCAATTTTCTGATTCGGCCATTACTTGATGAAGATCCATAGTAATTTCATAAACTACACCTTACGATTTGATCTCTACAAACTTTACTTGAGAAATATATCACGACATGTTTCGCTAATTTCAAATCACTCAAATAATCATTCAAATAAAGTTTGTGGAGATCAAATCATAAGGTGTAGTTTTATGAAATTTTATGCTTCAGATGATATGCTTTTAATTCTGCCATGTCTGTTCTCTGACCCATGAACCAATTGAACCAATTTGCAAATACATGATTTGAAGTGTGAGAAACAAAGATGTGTCGTTTATCCATTCACTGTTTCATTCGGAAAAAATGAGAATTAATTAAAAAAATGAGCAATGGTTAAATGGCCTCGATTTAACAATCGATTTAACAAAATTTGGAAAAGACAAGTTTTCATGATTTCCAAGCAAATAAGTATGAAAAATATAATAGTGAATCCTAAAATTGAAAACAAATTAATTAATTAACCAAATAATTGATGAAGCTTTAAATTTTGAAAGTCATATTTATAAAATTAAAAAATAGATTTCACTGCTGGAAGGAATTAGAAGAATACATTTTTCAGATAGTCATATACAAATTCTAATTTATAATGTTCATATTCTCTCTCGAATTATATATCTCATCAAATATAGGATAGGGAAAATAACTTTGGTCTCATTTCTAGAAATTAGACAAAAGTTATATAAGTTAAATAAGTCATCAATTGAACAAGTTACATATCTCATTACAATTTGGTCATCTTGCACTAAATAATTAATAATGTAATATTTAGTAAACCATGGGATATACAAAACGACTAATAATATGACTTTGAATCATTTATTACCCTTTGAAAAAGGTAAACCATATATGGTCTGAAAATCTCCTGAGAAGTAATATTCGTTCGTATGTTTTCCGAAAATATTTTAAAAAATGTTTAGTTCAATGATGATCGTCAAAGTATAATTGTTCGAATGTTCATATTTTCTTATTATCAACAGTTGTTATTAATTTTTACTTGTGCGTTTTTATTAACTTCCTTATACCAGCATAAGTGTTGTACCGAATTAATAAATAAATGAATAAAATAAAACCAAAAATTGTTTTCGACGGATTTTTGTTCATAACTGTAACACTACATAAAGAAACGTGCAAAAATGATTTTCTTCCAGACCTGAATAATGAAAATATCTGTTAATCGGTTAATGTCGATGGTAAAGAAATTAACATTATTACTGGAAGTTTTCTATTAATCAACTGTAGGAATGAAGAAAACTGTGGAGTGTTTTTGTATCCAATACTTTAGTAATAACAGGTATGAATTCTTTAAAATTTGGACGTTTTTAATAAATCTCTTATAGGGTTTATAAATCATACTTTGGAAAAATAGCTGTTTTAAGAATTATATGTCGGAAATATTTTAGAAAACAGTAACATTTGACATTTTTTTGAAATTTAAAGCTCTAAATTTATTCCATTGAGGAGAGCATATTTTTGTGCATAGAAAACGGCATTCGAAAGGACATCACTCAAACATGTGGATTTGAGATCCCAGTGGAATTATCTGGATTTCAGACCCACAGTTCGAAAAAAAATTAAGATATGGGAAAATGAGACATCTCTTACGCATGTTCGGTGCTATTTGAATTGGAAAGGGAACACTTTTGAGATTAGAATTTTGGGAAAAAAGCTTTTTGGCATCCTACTTCTTCATCATCGAACAAAAATTGTGGAAAATTTCCAAAAGAAATTGACTACAATAAAATTAATTTATAAAGATATGTAAATCATGCAAAGAAGTTTCTTTCGAATGCACACTGGAGTGAAAAACCCTTTCGAAATAAGTGCTTTTACATGAACATTGAATTACATGAAAGGTAAAAGTCCCTTCGAAACAACTACATTACAGTACAACATTCAGTTTATACTGCAAACATTCTTCATGGAATTGATACAGCTATCACTCATAAAAACGCTAAACAACTTACTTTCATTTCATTTATGTGTAGCGTTTATACAGTGCATTCTATTTAAAACGAGCCACCCTGAATAATTTTTGGTACAATGATTTTCAGGAAAAATAAAAAAACACGTCAACAATAGTATACAGGGGGACACATTTTGACATTCACATTTGATGTTACTTTCCCTATCGCACCCTCAGAGCATGTCACCATTTTTTTTTAATGGATCACCCTATATTGTTTTGCATTATTAGATTAGGTCAACAATTATACAGGAGGCCACATTTTGAAATATTCGTTCTAGAGACAAATATGGAAACAATAAATCAGAAAAAGCGATTTTTTATTAATTCTTGAATCAAAATCTGATGACTGGACAATGGTAAAAAAAATATTTCTATAGTAACTGTTCAAAAACGTTTCCACCAACTTCCGTATAATGCTACAAACGAGCTTCCATTGCCGCCCTCACATGGTTGAGAATCTCGGGAGTTATTTCTCTGCAATGCCTCATGGTATTCTCTCTCTCAAATCTTTTAATGTTGTTAATTCTTTTTTATACACTTCTGACTTCAAATGACCTCATAGAAATAAATCTACAGGGGTGACATCCGGAGACCTTAGTAGCCATTCTGTAGGACCTCTTCTGCCAATCCAGCGATTAGGAAAGTGATCATCCAATATCGACAATTTTGCCGATTCACCTCTCCATTCAAACTTTCATCCAAAAAACAAATTTTATACAAGAGATTCTGATGCAAGTTGATCCGTTCAGTGAGACTTTTACAAAAGTCGATACTTCTATCGAAATCATCTTCGTTCAATTCATGAACTAGT